>LASQ02013123.1:0-12499 GCA_001272955.2 Urostyla sp. PUJRC_G1 | reverse complement strand
AAATATATATATAAACCCCAAAACCCCAATTCAGCCATAATGTTGGTTTGTTTAAAAATTTAAAAATTAATGAAATGGGTTAAAATATCAATAAATTTTATGCTTAAGCATAAAAACTAGGTCCCTGATGAAGGTTTGAAATTTTGTTTTTCTAAAAATATTTTTTTTCTTCAAACAAAGTTGTATCTGAAGAAGTATTTGAATTATGTACATTCTTCAAACAAAATAGTTGTGAAATCTTCTTCATAGTTAAAAATATTAGAATTGGGAATTTTTTAAAATTTTAGTGTACCATAATACCTCAAAATTTACTAAGGTACTAATCGATTTTTTATGCTTAAAGGGAAGGTACATAAATCATTAAAAAATGAGTTTTCCAAGAATTTTCTTAAAGCCAAAAATAACTAAAGAATATCTATTTCTATTCTAATTTCTATCTTTATATATCATAATTAATTAACTTAAATGTAGGTATGATTTAGGTATCTCTACTAATAATCATAAATTTTAAAATTCAAATTTATTTGAAAATTTCTTACTTTTCACAAAAAAGTTTGTACCTTCCCAAAAAATTTACATTTCCAAAATTTTTTTAAATTCATTACTCAGTTGATAAAAATGGTCTAAATGGTTGTTCTTATGTATAATAACAATAATATGGGCCAGTTAACGCTTGAACCAATTTAGTTTTAGAATATTATTTAAAGATATTTTTGGGAAAATTTCATAGTTCCCAAATGTTATTTAATAATTTAAGCCTTAAATTTTATAATTTTAATGAATAATTAAGCGGAATCCAAAAAGAGCGCCAAAGAACATATTAAAGAAAATTGGGATACTTTTAAGGGCTTGAACCTTATAGAAGTTAAGGAAATGATTCACAAATTATGTGAGATCCCTCAAGGGTAAGAATATGAAAAATTTGCCACTTGGTTCAGAAATAAAAAGAGAGGATATAAGAAAAATAAGACTTAAAAAAAGATTAAAACATAAAAATTTAATGATGAAAATTCCATTGAAATTAGGCAAGAAGAATCTTCAGTCTATATAAATGAAGCTGATATCATACTTTAAGCTATTATTACTCTAAAGAAGGAAGAAAGAAGTAACTACCTATATCAATTAATTTTAAATAATTCTCATTTGTTTACTTAGTTCATGAAAAATTAGATAAATGCGCCAGTAGATGATTTTCTAGAAATATTAATTAATATATGTCATGATTTATTTGATAATGAAAAACTTTAAACAATAGTCTTTGTTCGAATATGTGCACTTTATAACAATTAAGCCTTAAAAGCTAATGAATAGCTTATTTAAAATGCCATTGTTTAACTTACCTCAAAAGAACAAGATCCAAGAGCTGCATACGGACTCCTTAAAATAGTATTCAATAATAATATATCATTAAGTTCATTAGACACAGCTAGTTTAAAATAATTTGATGAATAATATAAAGTTGTTTTTTAATAATTCCTTTGCTTTTTAAAATAGAAAAAGGTTGCTTTTTAGGTCACAATGTGTTTACCTAATACTTGTTTTATGCTAACCAAACCTATTTTGATTTACCTTAAAAAAGGAGGGGATTTCTTACATTAAAACCTAGAAAGGAATTACCTGAAAAGTTTCATTTAAATACTTGCTTATAGCTTTGAAAACAATGAAGAAACTTTTAATGAAACTATTTAAACATTCAAAGATATTTGTGACACTTTTTATGGCAGCTAACTAAATTTATAACCTTTGCTCAAAGCCATACTATAGGAGTAGCAAAGTTAAAATTAAAATTATTTCAAAACATTATAAAATGTAATAAAAATATTAAATTAAGTTATAAAACTTGTTTAAAATAAGAAAATTTTGCTAATAGAAAACTCATTAATTGAAGAATTAATAATGCTAGATGACTAAAAATATGCTGAAAGGTCAAATTTTGAAAACATTATCACTCAAAAAAATGTTTTTTAAAAGTAACTCTTATAGTATGAATAGTGGTTTTTAAGAAAAAATATTCATATTTAATATGTCCCTATAGACTTAAATATCCAAGAAAATCAAATTTTGACTAATATCTCAAGAGAATTCGGGATTTAATTTTTGAATTATGTCCAAATGTATTGCATTCATATGATGGAAACATTATTTCTTAATTAAAAAATATATTAAAGATTAGAAACTGGATCGGGTAAGTCCACTCTAGCTTTAATTTTTTCTGTTTATATATTGAAGAAATATGGAATAAACAGCTGCTTTATTTATAAATCATAAGAATTGTGTCTTAGAGATTATTTAAGGTTAGAAAAATAAGTATAGAAGCTAAATCTTTAAGTTAATTTTATTTAAAGTGATGATGACTATAATAAAATTTCAAATAATAGTATATCATTTATACAATATGAACTTTATAAATTATTAGTAAAAAATAATGCTTCTAAAAATATTTTGAAAAAATCCCTTTTTTTAATAGATGAGTTTGACTCTTTAATAATTGATACAGAACATAACTATAATTCTCTTATGGATTTAACAATTAGCTAATATTTGATAGGCTTTACTGGTTCAACAATTGAAGAACATCATAAAAATTTGTTGGAAAAATATTTTAATTCTTTGTTTTTAGATTATCCATAAACCACAATTATTAGTGGAAATACAAAATTACTCTAAAATGCTTTTATAGTAACAACAAAAGGTGAATAATTAAAAGAAATTTAAAATATATGTGCTTAATAATCTATGAAAACTCCTGTTGTTTTAATTATGGATGATTAAAGTGCAAAAGGACTCATTAAAAATTATTCTAAAGGCTTAAAAATAAAATAATTTTTAAACATGTCATCAGAGGATATTAACTCATTTTTATCCAGTAATTTTTTAAAAAAAGATCAAAACTCATACTATACCTGTATTGTTAACTCAAATCAAGGTAGAGGCATTGATATCCCTACAACTTAAGAAATTGAAAATAATGGAGGAATTTATGTATTAGTTGCAAAAGAACCATAAAACTAAAGAGAACTTGATTAATTCATTGGAAGAACTGGAAGAATGCTATCTAAAGGATAGTATAGTTTGTGCTTATAAGCTAAGACCTATGATAGTTGCATGAATTATTTGAAAGAGGTTTTTCTAACAAATTCTTATGGAGAGAGAATAAAATTTAATAACTTAATTAATGAAACTTATAAATAGCCAAAAAAAGCTTTAGAAAATATATTGAAGGATAATAAAGATTTAGAAAATATAGATAATGAAGAAATTAAAAATGAAAATTTACAAAACCTTAACCCGATTTATTAAAAACTTAGTGGATAAATAAGTTAAAATAAAGAGGATTAGAATAATAAAAAAGAAGAAAATGAAGTTGTAAAAGATTAAACTATTAATTTTGAAATGTAAAATTAAGTTTTGGAAGATAATAATTTGGTTAAATTATCAAATATATATATTGAAGAATAAGGCAATGATGACTAAAAGGAATATTAATAAGAAAAACATAACTATTAAAAGTATTCTATTATGTCTAAAAGTACTTAATTCAATACTTTAAACTTTGCAAGTATGGATGAATTTATAGCTAAAGAAGAAAAAACATAGAGAATTAAGTAAAATATTAAGAGTAAGGCAAAAATAACTGTTTCTGAAAGTAAAGGCTTAGGTAAAAAAAGAATTGATAAAGAAATTTTGAAAGGTAAAGATTAGGTATCGGTTTCGTCTAATGATTTGAACAACTTCTAAGCACCAAGAAAATTAAGAAAAAGACAATGATCGTTCAATTGGTTATGATTTAACCTAAATTAATTTCTCAAAAACATATTTCAATCACAAATTCATTTTGAGATTACCTTCCTTATTCAGTACACCTTAGTTTTAAAGGTTTACTACTATTGATTCATATTCTTTTAATTTGTCTATATACTAATCTTTTTCTTAAATATCCTTCTTTAATTTCTTGGTAGACTACATATAGCTGATCTTATCATTTTTTATAGCTTATTCCTCTTGTTTCAACTCCTCGACTTCTGCTCTTTTCCTTTTTCTTTTGGTAGAATTTTTAATTAAAAATGCAGCTCTTCCCTTCTTTTCTATATATATTAAGACTTTTATTAAGTTACAGCTAAATGAAAGTGATGTTTTCAGTGCTTCAGCAAACTCTGGTCTTATATTAATCATAGAATTTTACTATTAGTTTAATTTTTCTCTTCTTTTTTATTTTGCATCATTGATCATTTACTATATTCCTTCTGTATCTAATGTGAATAAAATATCACATAACCACTTTCTGTCTACATGAAGTAAGTCTTCCTCTTCAGGTAGGTACTTTTTAATACTATCTTTGTTATTAGCATACTATAAAAAGTCTTCAACTGTCAAACCTTCGATTTAAGGGACCGAAGCGATCATAATATCTTTTCTTGAAACATACTAATCAAGTTAGAATAATAGTAATTACCTCTTTTTTCCCTTATATTATATCTCTTAAGAAGAAAACATTTGTTGAATCCATTCTAGGTAAATATGCAGCACATTCTTAACATAAAAAATTATATAGCTCTCTTTTACTTCGGAACTTGCTTATCATATCATTTATATTTACTTGCTTCAACTCTTAATTATTATTTATTTGTTCAGAGCCCTCCATAATTTAAAAAATAATTATAAATATTTACACTGATGTAACTATTTAATTTATACCTCCTACTAAATATGTTATAATAATTAAAAAGCATATTCTATTATAGACTAAACTAGAAATCTATTAAAGAAATAAATTTTATTTAATAATTTTTCTATTTTAGATATAACTTCATTAGCATATTTTAATATAAATTTTTTAAAAATGGATATTAGAAATTACTTTAAATCTATAAATTAAGAACAATAAAATGAAAATTTGGAAGAATTAAAAGAAGAGTATAAGAATTTTAAATAACGTTAAGAACTTTCAATTACTTATGATTATTATACAACCAATCTAATTTATTAAGAATAACAAAATGAAAGCAACATTATCATCAACAAATTATCATAAAATAGCATAGACTTCTTAGAAAATCTACTTCATTGAAATGATTAATCCTTTAACTACTAATAAATATTAATTGATCCGAGAATGGAACTAAAACAGAAGGAATAAATAGATGAAAAACATAATATTATTTCATCTTTTTAATTTGAAGAAGCTATAACAATGGCAGTTAAATTGAAAAATATAGATATTTTATATGACTAAACTTTATAAAATAACTAAAATTAACTATTTGAAACATTAAAAGATTAAATATATACATAAGTTATTATTTAAGAAAAATCATCTAAAACAAAATTAAAGAACAATAATAAACTTAATTCTAGTATTAAATATAAAAGATATAAAAAGAGTACCCTTTAACTCACTTAATCATTGTTTAAAGAAATTTAAAAATTATATGAAAATTGTCTTATTACTAAAACATAATTGTGTAAAAGGTTTAAAATAACGAAATATACCTTAAATAAGATATTAAATGAAAGTTCCTAGTTAATCTGTAACTAGAAAAAAAATCCTTGAGTTAAGTTTCAAAAGTTTACCAGTGAAATTAAAACCTATATTGAGGATCTAATATCTTCAAATGAGTGAATTTATAGTACAAAAATATTGAAAAGTAATATTGAATTACTATTTTCTGTTAATATAAGTAGAAATTCTATAAGAAAATATCTAAAGGAGCAGCTTCATCTTAAGTATAAAAATATAAAGTAATTAGAAATTAGAACTAATAATTTAAATTCTAAGTATTAAAGATAATATGCAGCCTTTAAATTCATAGAAACTTTGTTTCAAGGGAAAACTATTATTAATATTGATGAAAGTATATTTAATTTCACTGATTAAAGACAAAAATGTTGGTCATTTAAATATTAATAGTGTTATTAACCATTATCTTAGAGATTAGCTAACATAAATATCATAGCAGGAGTTAGCAATAATGGTAAATTTTATTATACAGTTAACCAAGGAACAAATAACAGCATCACAGTTTATTATTTCATATTGAAATTAATAGCTGTTCTCGAATTAGAAAATCTTTAATGGTGAGAATAAACAATATTTTTGCTAGATAATGCTTAATATCATAGAAGTAATTATCTAATGTAAAAATTGTCATCATTAAAAGTCCCAATATTCTTTTTAGGACCTTACCAATTTCAATTAGCTCCTATAGAAAAATTTTTCTCATACATTAAATAATTTGATTTGAATCAATAATCTCAAAATATTAATACATAGTAACTCTTTATTTCTATTAATTTTTATTATAGAGAAAGATAATTTTAATATATGATATAATTATCAGTGTTTCTAAGTAACCTACACTATGAGTGGTTATAAAAATGTTTTATCCATTGTCTTTAATTTGCATTAAATCATTTATGCTTGGTTGATGTTTGATTTTATGAGAAATTCTAAATAAGCATTATATAGAAAGCTTTAATTATTTATTTTAACTTTGTTCTTATAATATGAAAACTGAAAGAAATACAAAATAATTATTAACTTTCTTAATAAAATTAATTTTAATTATATAAAATTTCTTTATTAAATTAATAATAATATTAATTAATAATTGTTAATAAATGTCAAATACTATCTTTGGTTAATGTATAAAATTAATTATTTTTTATTATTTAAATTCCCTTAATTAGATATTTATGTTATATAGAGGAAAGAAAGAGAGTAGAAAGAACTTATTCTAAGTAATAATTCTTATAAAAATACTACAATCTCAAGTAAAAATATAAGGAACTGTAGGAAAAATATAATGATTTATTAAATGAAAAATAAGGTATTTAACTTCAGGTCTACAAATATTATCATAGAACCTTATAAATAGCATTTCTAGCCTCAAGACATATCATAGTTAATAAACTATAAGCAATAGTTTGATTTAAAATTTGAAGAAATTTTTGGAATAAGCCAATCTCATTTTAATTAAGAAGAAAATAATGATAAAGCTCAATAAGAAAGTTTAATTATAATAAATGAATCCATATAAGATATTTCATTTGTATAATAGAATGACAATTAAGATCAATAGAAGATTCAATTTGATTAAAAATAAGAGGAGTTAAAAGAAAAAAATCTTCCAACTTTTACTGAAGATAACTAAGTGATTATTGAAGTAAGTGTTTTGAGAAATTTAAATTATAGTTGAATGATTCTAAGATGATTACTTTTGGAACTTGGGAGGAAAAAGGAATATTTTTAGTGCATTTACGAGAATATTACAAAACTCAAAAGAGGGACCATGCTCCAGGCTAGAAAGGGATAGGGATTAGAATTGAAACATGGAAGAAGATATAAGAGAACTTTAGCTATATTGATAAAATGATAATAAATAAATATGATTAATTCCTTTAAAATTTAAATTGATCTTTTTCTTTCTTTTTTTTATAGAAAAGATTATATTTTATTTTTCTCAATTGTCAAATAATTGAAAATACCACTCAATAATTCATGGATTTTAATTATAATGAATTATTAGTTCATTAAATCAATTTACGCGCTTTTACGCGTTTTTACGCGTTTTGTACAGAATCACAAAGGAAATTTACGCACTTTTACGCACTTTTACGCGCTTTTACGCGCTATGATTTTCTTTATAATTATTGATAATCTTAGTCTCATATATACTTAAATTTAATTAAATATAATATCTAGGAGTTAAGAACTTAAAATTTTTTTTTTAAATTTTAATATATAAAAATATATGACTTTATAGTGATCATTAATGTTAATTATTCAAATAACTTCATTACATAGTTTAGATAGAGTCTCTAATATTAAGAATATAGCTAACAATAAATTATTAATACAAATTAGAATAAATAATTATTCAACAGTTTAAGAGCAAAATATTTATATTCAGTTTCATATATAATAGATAAGTATAAAATTTGAAAATTTTATATTATGAAGTAATTTAATTTCATTGTTTAAATAAAAATAAAATAAGTATATTATTGAGAAAAAAGCTTTAATTAATTAATCTCATTCTTATATTTAATCATTAAGAATACGAATTTATTCTTCTCTAGATAACGTTTGAAACTTCTTTGGTAAATTAATCTAATTATTAATTTTCTAATTATTCATTCTTTCATTTTATTAATGTATTTTATTTCTTCCCATTTTGGCTTATTTCTTATGGAATTTCCCTGATAATTATATATATGAATCATCATTTTGATTAGATTCATCATCTTCATCTTCTTCAATATCTTCTTCAATATCATCTGAGTTTTCAATAACTTTAATTTATTTTTTCTACATATTTTCATATTTGTCATAAAATTTTTACATCCTTTTTTTTTATTATTCATTTTTGTTTATTGCATAATCTAATCCTGATCCTTAGGAATTTTTATTAGAATTTGAAGAGAGAAAATTATTCTATTAAAATTAAATTTAATCACTATCATTATTTTTCATTTATCTTTCTAAATAATTTTATTTAAATTTTTGAAGAGTTTCATCATTTGGCCAATCTAAATTCAATTTGTTAGATTTCTTTTTAAAATTATTTATCATATTTCATAGTTATTTTTTATTAAAATCCTAAAATTTTTAACCTATTAATAAAAGGCATAATTCTGATTTAGATTTTGATAAAAGCTCATTTTAATAGTTAGAAAGTTTGGACATATGTATTTACTTGTTAAAAATATATATTTAATTTTTTAATAAAATTTATTTTAAGGTTATTAAAATATAAGTTTTCTAATGATTTAAATATTTAAATGTATTTCTCATTATAAAAGAAGATTTGATAAAATACTAAATATAATTTATATTTATTATAGTTTCATAATGTCAAGGAAGTCTTCATAAGTTTCGGAAATATCTAAATAAAAATAAAAATAATAGTAATTGGCTGAGAGAGATTGTTCAGAAGAGATTAAGAAAGAAGAAGAAAAAATGTAGAAAAATATTAATGAAGAGGAGGAGGATAAAATAGATTTTTCAATACCCAAGAAGCCTTTTTATAGATTAGTTAAGCAAATATTAAAGTAGACTAGACCTAATTAAAAATTAAAACTATAATTTGATGCCCTTGATGCATTAAGAGAAGCAGCAGAGATAAAATTACTTGAAATGTTTGAAGACTGTAATGATTTAGCACTCCATGCAAAAAGAATAACAGTAATGGACAAAGATATAATTTTAATTAAGAAACTAAAGAAAAATGAGTATTGATATTTGATTTTATTTTCATAATTTTAATTAAAAAAATTTTTAAATAATTAAAAATGGAAGATATATTAATATCTGTTTAAAAATCATATAAAATTATATGTGGTCAATAATTAGAACTTTCATAATATCCTCTAACGAAATTCATTATTATTGAGTTAAAAGAATTCTTATACCATTTAGATATAGTAATTAAATCTTTACCACAAGGAAATATTCTGTTTTTAAAACATAAAATTACAAATAAACTAGGTTAAAATAACATCTAATAAAAATAAGAATACCCATTAAATTTTTAAAGTTAATTTTAATTAGACCATTTTTTGGCATTTTTTAAAGGATATTTAAAGAGAACTTAAAGAATTACAGAAATATTAATATAGATAAGTTCAAATATTGGTTTATAAAAAAGTAATAATCTAAGATTTTTTAGATTGAGATATAAAAAATGTGTTTATAGATTAATTTTAAGATTTTATAAGACAATTTTAACTTTATATAAATTATTTCCTCTTTCACGAAGCCCTACCACTGAATCAATATTTGAAAAACTCTACTTATTATAACTCCTCCATTAAGTTTTACCAAAAAATAATATTTATGAAATAGGAGATAGTTCTAATTTTGAATTTTTAATAAAAAATATAATAGAAAATGGAGGTGTAAAAAATAAATCTATAAAAGAAATAAGTGAATATTCAAAAATCATAAAAGAAAAAATAGATACAAAATTATAATCTGTAATAGATTCTTTTGAAATAACTCCTTCATTTTTTATTTCTTCTCCTTCATTATAAGATCTCTGGAGGAATTGCTTTGCTAAATAATATAGAGTTGAATTTGATCTTTTTTAATAAGGATTTAAATTCAAATACTCTGATGAAGTGTTTACATAAAAAGATAAATAATTAGTTTCTTTAATACAATAAATTTTATAAGTTTAAAAAATGACTTATTAATAAAACTTTGCTGCGCCCTACCCAACTATGGCCTCTAATAGATCAAGCTAGACAAATAGTTAACCTGGTAGTAAAAGAACTAGTGTAGTAGGATCATACAATGCATATTAAACTTTGGTTCAAAATATTTAATTGCAAGATTAAAAAAAAGAAGAATAATTAGATAAGGGATAATAATATATTTTGCTTGAAAATTTAGTTAATATAACTGATTTTATAGACTTACATAAGCTAGTTAGCATACTTAGTATAGATAAATTATAATATTGTTCTTAAATTTTAAGAGAAGAAAGTTCAATAGGTTTATAGTATATATAATAGGAGAATTAAACAAAAATATCAGAAAACATAAATAAGGATTCAAAACAGTTTGATATTAATAAAAAGTAATAATTTACATTTTTTTAAATTATATAGTTCTGATAAGACTTTATTTTTTAGAACTTATTAAGATTTTAAGACTAATGAAGATTTAATTATTATTCTATATATTTTTGGTATTAAAACAATACATCATTAATTTTCTTAGCTATAACATGAATTGCTATCATAATAATAAAATATACCCGATTAAATAGAATTTTAGCAAAATTTTGCTTTAGATTATACATTAGACTTATAAAAATTGTTAAAAATAAACTTAGAAAGGATTTAAGAAGGCTCCCTTATGAAAGAATTTAATGATATTCATTAAACTTCTTTTTTCTAATCAACTCAAAGATTTTTGCATGATTAAAAACATTTAGCATAAAATAATCCTTTTAAAAATGTTCCTTATACATAATATTCTAAGAAGGATTAAGGCTTAATGCTAACATTTGAAGCAGAAGCTGAATGTGAATAGTTACTAAGTTCTCCAGCTTTGCATGAACTTTTTTATAATATGATCGATAATTAAAATTAATTTAGTACTAAAAAAGACAAATAATATCCTTTATTTATTCATTTTGATGAAATAAACCATTATTGTTATAATAAACTAATCGAGATGCTCTTTTCAATTAAGTTGGAGAAAAGAGATATAGAAGAAGTAAAAATTCATTTAGAAGATAGTTTCAATAAGGCATAATATGAATATGACGAACTAACTACATATGAAAAAACATTATGTAATAGTTTTAATATGAAGAAGAAGTACTTTGAATTATATCTTATGCTTGGTTAAATATCAATTGATGGATTTAAATGAGAAAGATACATTCTTAAAATTAATGAGTTTACTTCATAAATTATTTGCACATCAAGAATATTAAATGAAGAAGAATAAAAATTATTAACTAATAACTATTCAAATATGGAATAAATTACAAAATTACTACTTTAAATTGAAACTTTAGAAGAATCTCGATCAATACTTTAAACCAAATTATAGAAAAAGGAATAAAAATGGATTGAAAATGACAAAATTTTCAAAGAATGAAGAATAACTTTAAATTAGGTTCTTTAAAATGATCTATTACTTATAAATGATTGTAAGAAACATACAGCCTTTAAGTTAATGACTATAAATTAGAGTTTATTGCAGCATTAAAAGTTTATTTTACTAATGAATCAGTTATATGATGAAAATAGATATAGATCTAATTTATTTCTTTAAGATATAGATGAAATTATCGATGGAAAAACTGAAAGAATATGGGATTTAAAATAAACTAATATTAGGTTATAATCTAGAATGAGCATAATATAATAAGGTAAATATTAATATTTAATTATAATAATAGATTAATGCGAAATTAAATCAAAAATAGATGAAATGAAAGAGTTAATAGACTTAAGGGAATAAAAATTAAAATTAGAATAAGAAATATAAGAATAAGAGCTAAGAATAGTATAATTAAAAAAATAAATGCAATTAGCTCAAAAGTAAAAATCACGTTCTCCTGTAAAAAAATAATTGAATATATAATAATAGCCAAATACAAAAATACCAAGTAAATATAATTTTAATTCTTTTTATATGATTATAGAGAATATGATAAAATCACCTAATTCGTAAGCTAAAACAAAACTAGATAATAAAACTCTCTCAACAAAGAATTCAAAATAATAAACAGTATTAAAATAATCCAAGGTTGCCATACAAAATAATTAAGAGTAAGAAGAAAAATTTGAAGAAGAAGAAGAAATAAAAGGTTGGGATAAAGTTAAAATAAATGCCAGTAAAATTAAAGTTATTTCAGTAATTAATAAAATAACATCAACAGGGTAAATTTCACAATTCTCAATTAATGAATGAATGAAGATTAGCTTAATTTCATTAAAATTCCAATCTTTTCTCATTTAAATATATAGGGGTTTTGGG
>LASQ02013121.1:0-12133 GCA_001272955.2 Urostyla sp. PUJRC_G1 | reverse complement strand
CCCAAAACCCCATATATAAATTTCTTAAAAGATAGAATAATTAGACTAAAGAAAAACGCGAAAACTATAGGTGTGCAAATTTAATGAAATTAATATATTTATTTCAATGGTTTTATCTTTCTTTTTAAGTTTATTCATTAATTACTTAATATTAATCTGAAATAAAGGCATCTTAAGTTTTATTAATATTCATAGTTGAGATTTTATTATCTTCATCACATTCATATATATAACTATCAATTTCACTTATGTGAACATCTTCATCATTAAAATTATCAATTGGTAAGTCAAAAGATTCTTGAATAACAGGTAAATTTTATAATGCTTAATATTTAATATCTTACTCTTTAGCTTACAATTCATAAAGTGACACATTTAAGGGATAAATATCTTTTTAAACATATATACTTTTTCGTCTTTATTTAACCTCTTAAAATTTATAGTTAATTTTCTTTGTTTATTTATTATTTGAAGGCTATTTTTTATAAATAATTATTTCTTCATTATTTTGGTTTAATTTATCTATTTTTATTGCTATCTTATTTTTTGAAATATTCTATTTTATAAATTGAATATCATCTTCATAATTAGAAAATCGCTCTTATTTACTACTGTTATTTATAATTTGTAATCTATCTAACTGCTATTTTAATGAAGATTAATTATCATTATAGAAAAATTCATTAGGTTATTTTTCTCCTTCAGTTTCTTAAAATTCAAAAATCTAATCTAGTTCAATTTTTTCTAAATGAGAATTTTGATGACTAAAATTTTTAAATATCGTATTTTCCTTTTATTAATTAATTACAGTGCTTTAAATCCTCTTTAAATTTTTCTACTTTTTAATTTTTTGGGATCTCTTTGTATCACTGGAACTTGAGAAGGAATTTTCTAAATTTTTATAATTAAAATTAGTTTAACTAAATGTATCAAATTACAAAATTGATGTTTCTTTATTGTTAACTGTTTAAGGTGTAGTTAAAAGATTTTGAATAGTTATATTTGATATTTTATTACTTTTTCTTCTTTGCTGTCTTTTTTCTTTATTATTTTCCAATAATTAGTTAATTTATTATAACTTTTTATTATCTAAATTTGTAGAAACTAAATTTATTATTCTATTAGTGTCTAAGTATATTTATAATTTCTCAATTGCAATCCTATTTAATTATAATTAGCCTGAGTCATATATTTTCTTTAAATCTTTTAGTACTATAAATTTATTAAAATATGATTAATACTTTTCAAAAAATCTTCTCTAAGTAATTCTTTTTCTATTAGAAGCAAATTTAGCTTTTTTTATTCTTTTAATTTTTATTTATTACCACATAAGCAAAATATAAGATAGAATTTAGACATTTTCTCTAAACTCATTTATTTTAGCTCTTATATCATTTTATATGTCCAAATAGTAAAAAATAATAAGTTTGCAATTATTATTAATATAAAGAATATTAATTTTACGTTTTCTGAAAGATATACTAATATTATGATTAAAATAATAAATATACATTAAGCAATTTAAGTTTCTGATGTTGTATCGATATTCAAGATTGCTTATTAATAACTCATATCTGAAATATAAAATAATGCACAATAAATTGTAATCATTGAAGTTGTAAGAGAATATACTTCTAATTCATTCATTGAAACACTTAAAAATGGTTTCTTCTTTGTTGTGAATATTAAAAATGATATTAAAAGTATAAATACCACTAGTGCTTATGTTATAACTCCATATTTTATAATAAAAACATTTATAAATATTAGTAATATTTTGCGATACATTATTATACTTTCGTAGTAATAGTATTCTTTTTTATATCCTCTGTAAAGAAATCCAAATCTTTCTTTAATTTATAATTTATTTAGTTTGCTCTTAACACCTTTTAGCAATAGAAATGCAAAAAACGGGATACCTAATCCCCAAACAATTAATCCTGGATACCCTAAGGTACTAGTATAAAATTTATAATAACCTCCAGAACATTCTATTGATAATGATGTATAAATTCTCTGTTCTTAATCAAAACTATAGCAACTATATAATATATTATTATCAAAATATTACTCAAATAAACTAAATAAAAACTTAACAATATTAGGATGAACCAAAAACAGCATAATTACCAAAGAAGAAATAGAAAAAGAAAATGATTTTTGAAATGTTAACTTTTTTACTAATCCTATAATAACCCAAGCAATAGAAACAGAAACTGCTATTATTATAGGTAAAATAGCAAAAATAATTAATTTTATATAAAATACATTAAATAACTCTGTATTTGTATAATCAAAGTAAGTTCCATTAGTTGGATGCCTGAAATCAATAAAACAGTCAATAGAAACTATATTTTCAGTGGCAGTTGCTACAGGCATCGCTGTTTAAAAATATACCTATACCATTTCAGGCCAATTAAAGTTAAATGAAGAAGTTAATAGGATAAGCTAAAAATGATTCATTAAAATTTTTAAAAGTATGGATGTATTATTTTTTTATTAAGAAGCCCCTTTAATTGTAGATCTATAATATTATAAATTACTTAGATAATTTACCTAATAAGCCATATAAAAGCTCCAATTGCTGATAAAAATATAAATGATAATCTAACAAGATTCTTATTTTTATTAGGACATTTATTGCAATGAAAATTTGATGAGCTACTATAACCATACTCACATTATGCACATAGAATTCCCTCATAATGGGGTGCACAATCTCCTTAAGGATTATAGTTAGGAGAACTTATCCCAAGGCAAGCACTTTGATAGGGACATTTAATGAAGTTATTAGTTGACGCATTAAATCTCCAATATCCAGGTTGAGGGCCAATATTACTACCCCCAAAGCATTTTGCTTTTGATGTTGGACACTATTTGCATTAGCCTGGTGCACTTAATTTAGTTAATAAGTACTAAGAGCCAGAGGGACATGTTTAACATCTATAATTTATAAAATAATTTATAATTACTTTCCTGAATCTGTAAAAGATTCTCCTGTTTAGCATTCTCTTAATTAAATATACAGTGGAAACTCAATTTTATCAATCTCTATATTATTTTTATAATTTATTTCAGATAAATAATCTTTATTTGATTATTTAGAAATGTCAATACCATCAGTTTCAAGGACAATTTCTAAATATTAATTAATAAGAGAATAATTTTTTTACTATATTGGTTTCCAGGTGTGCCTGCAAAACTTATTGAAGTTACATTAAAAATGCCATTTAATGCAATAAATTACGACTATCCCTCTAATATAGGAGCATAACTACCTTTGGAATCACTTTAAAAAGAAGAATCTATGCGTACTGTTAGCTTTGCAGAGTTTGTATTTCTAACAACTTTGTCATACTTATCAGCAAGTGCTAATATGGTAGATGGTACAATACCTCCAGATTATTGATTTTATATTTTTCATGAAGTATTTAGATATAAGAGTCTTTTATTATCAGAACTAATCTGAATAATTTTTTATGGAAAAGATCCAATATTTTCTCCATAAATGGTCGCTGAGTTATTAATAAACATGTTTTTTAATATATTATTTGGTTCAATATCATCCCATTTTATAGCACCACCAGAGTTTGCAGCATAATTATTATAAAACGTGTTTTTACCATCTGTTAATAGCTTACATTTATTAGCTAAACATGAGAAATAAATTGCTCCTCCATTTCCATGCTAGGAATCATCTGTAAAGTCAATAGTAATATTATCACTGGTAGAATAATTCTATACACTATTATTATGGAATTCTGATTAGTTAATTTGCATATTTTCAACATTATTTAGATATATTCCTCCACCTTAATATGCATGAGAATTACTTATTTTTATATTACTTATATTATAGTAAGGATAAATTGATTTTGTTTTAGTTGAATCCTATTGTTCGATATAAATTGCTCCACCCTTTATAGAATTCATGTTATTAAATGTTGAATAAGTAATTGTGATTAATTAACAGTTCATACATGTTAATGCTGCTCCCTATTAAGCCATGTAATTATTTTGAATATCTTCTATTGTAGTTTTTGAAATATATATTGAAGCAGTATCAACATATATACTAGAAACCGGAGCTATATTTGTTATATTACATTCATTAAAGTAAGCAGTATTGAAAGAAAATAGAGCATAATATTCAGAACCTCTTTCTCCTGCGGAATTACTCAAAAATTCTGTTTTTGTAACATTTATTAATTGATAGCCTGAAGCATAAATTGCACCACCATATGAAATAGCTGTATTTTATATCATTTTTACATCATATAAAATAAGAGTTGATAGCCCATTTAAATATATTGCACCTCCTTAACTAGAGTAACCATTATAAAAAGAAGAAGATTAAATATATAGAGTAACTCCCAAACTAACAAAGGAAAATTATCCTTATATCTTTAATGGGCCATCTAAGCTAATATTAGATGAATTTTTTATTGGATCAATAAATTATGAATTTATTATGTTTACTATTGAAAAACTCATAAATATATTTGAAGTGTAAACGGTAGCTTTATTGTTTAAAAATTAGCATTTATTAATTAATCCATTTGCATTTTTTAAAGAAATTGTATTGCTATAAGCAGTATTTTAACTAAATATGCATGAATCTAGAATAAAATTGTTGTCTTCATTAGTAAAAATTGCAGAAATTGCTGAATCAGAAAAGGCAGTATTATATTAAAATTTCTCATTCTTCATTTAAAATATTGATCTAGTAGTAGCGAAAAGGACACCACCATAATTAAATGCATTATTATACTGATATAAACCGTATGATGATATTAATTAACCGTCATTTTCAACATATATACCTCCACCATAATTTGCCATATTATATTTAAAAGTTGTGCCAGATAGAGTCATGATACATTTACTACAGTATATACTTCCACCATATAAAGCGGTGTTATTTGTATAGGTTGACTACACTTCTGTAAAATTGACAGAATTTAATTAGAAAACACCTCCTCTTTAACTTATATAATTATTTTTGTAAGTATTATACTGGCAAGAAATTAAAGTTGATGAAGATGATTGAAAATACATCATTGTCGTCTAATTATATTTTCCTTAATCAAAGAAGTCTTTTATTAGCATCTCATTATATTTTTCATAGGATAAAAATAAACTGCTTTTAAGAGTCATCTTTGCATTTTATGCAACACTATAAAAACTAGAACCTTCAAATCCAATATTATATAATAAATAAGAATCAGATAGAATAAATGATTATAGACTCTGAATATAAATTGCCCCTCCTGCTGTTGCTCTATTGCTTTGAAAATAACAATATAAATTTATAACAGCATTTAAATTTTGATGATTCATATACATTGAACCACCTTATATAGTTGCAAAATTTTAATCAAAATTACTTTTTTAGATTGTAACAAATGATTTAGTTTCACCTTAAGAAATTTGTGATAGATAAATTGCTCCTCCTGTTATTGCCCTATTACTAGTAAATGTGCAATCAATAATGATAATATTAAAATTATTAATTAGTGCTAGAACACCTCCTGCTCCAGCATAATTTTTAGCATAATTATTCTTTTTTAAGATTACCACATTTTTATATCTGAATTTGAGGTAATCATATAATATATTGAGCCTGAATTTCCATTATTTTGTTAATATTATGAACCTATGTCTTATATACTCTATATACTTTATAAATAATAAACATTTGAGCAATATTAAATTAAATTATTTTCACTTTAAAATTTGCCAGAGAGATCTTTAAAATAAATTAAATATGACATAATTTATACTAATGGGTTATATTATTAAGCTTATTAGCATTAAATCACATTATTTTTTATTATTAGGTTCATGCCACTATTTGATTCTATCATAAGGAATGAAGTAAGTTTTGTAACGTTAGATTAAAACTATGTTACTTAAATATTTTACATTGTAAAGGAGCTACCTTTTTAGACATATATATGATTAACTGTAAAACCTAAAAGTAAACTTATTTCTCCTATGAACCATGATTAACTAATATTAGTATCAATTAAATAAAAATTGCAATTATTAGAATTAAATTCAAATAAAACAGTCCCTCCATAAGTATGAACATTAACGAAAGTACTATTAGATATTATTTTCTATTAGTAAATTTTAGTACAGCCTGCTTAATCAAAGATTATACCTCCTTCGTAAGCAAGAATTTTATTATAAAATGAATTTGTAAATGTGTAAGAACTTTCGGCTCCTCCACTTAATAATATTCCTCCTTAAGAAGTAACTTAGATATTTGTATATTATGCCTATTAAACTATTAGTCTTGAGCCTGATAGATAATAAACACCTCCGCTATTACATTTTATATTACTATATTCAGAACCACTTAAATCATTAAGATTAACTTAAATTAAATAAAAAATACATCCTGAAAATGTCTTAGATATATTATATTATATAGTTGTAAATTTTGGCTAATTTTACAAAGTAACATTATATTATGATAGAGAGTCTCTATTCTCTATATAAAACATAGGGCCATTGGCTTTTTAATTCTCACTATCAAAGGATCCACCAGATATCATGATTTAGCCATTATCTTAAACCTAAAAATAAAAAATTGTGCCATAATTATTTTAAGTTCCAGCTAACTTTGAAGTAACAGCTAATAAAGTAGATTTCTTAACAAAAATTTCATTAAAATTAATGGAATTAGCAACTTCATTAGAATTAGTCGAAAAAATTGCAAAAACACCTCCATTTTAGGCATAATTGCTTATATATAAACTTTATGTGTCAGTCAAAGAGACTACTGCTGAAGAAAGATAGCCAACACCTCCTTCATATAAATTCTCTCTTGAGATATCTTCATAAACTATCCCAACTCCATTTTAAATTGCTTTAATCTAATTTATTGCTATTTAAATGTTTAAGTATTTAATATCTCCAATAATTGTGGCTCCATTCTCAGATATATAAAAAACACCTCCTTGATATTATGCAGTATTATAATAAAAAGAACATTTATTTAATAAAACAGATAAAATACTGTATGATTAATAATTCAATGTCTATTAAAGTATAAAAGCTCCACCGTATGCTGCCTTATTATTTATGAACGTCGAATTAAATAGCTAAAATGATGTACATAATTAGCAATAAATTGCACCACCAAAATATGAATAACCATCCTAAAATGTACTTGATTCGTCAGAAAATGTAGTATAATACTTAAGGTTAGAAATACCATCAGATTACTTTTAGCTAAAAATACCAATTATACCACCATATTATTATAAATAATTTCCTTAAAAATAATTTTCGCTTGATTAAATAACAATAGAGCCTAAAATCGAGTTAAATGAAATTGGACCCTGAGAAATTTCACTATCTAATATATCTTATTCATGAAATGAAATTAATATTTCATTATCAAACTTTTTTGTATTAGTAATAATATTTTAAGTTAGCTTTACATATAAAAGATCTTATTTTAAATCAGTAATGCAATAAATTATATCAGCACCATTATTATCTAGGTATACATTACTTATCATGTTTTAATGTATATTTATATACTAAATATTTTATGAATAAAGAAGAGCTCCCTAAAAACTATAAATAAATTAATAAAGAGGATAATCTGCTAAAGTAATTTAATTTATTTTATTGTTTTATATAGAAATTTTAAAATCACTCTTAAAAGTGCCCATATTTTCAAAATAAAAAAGCCCTCCCTTCCAAGTTTATTATATAATATCACTAATAACATTATTATCGATTATAAGTTCAAATTAATTATCATAGGTTTAAGTTTAATATAAATATATGTGCAATAATGATCCTTATAATTAGTAAACATCAGAATTTGAGAGAACATTTTATAATTAAAAATTTTCATTTGGAATGTTCAGATACCCAAATATTCCATCTAGAGATTAATTACAAAAAATATATTACTTCTTTAATTTGTTTCAAGATTGTATCCTATTGACGTATCTGAACCTCCCTAAACATTTTTTATAGAGAGATTTGAAATAATTAGGTTATTTGTAGTAAAAAAGAATTAATAAGATGAACACATATAGCAATTAACATTTTTTAAATTTATATTGATTATTTGAACGGTCTAAGATACAAAGTGATCAAAATCATTTGAATCTCCTTTATTTTAATAGAATATTATATCCCTATAATGATTAAATAAAAATTAATACGATGCGTAATCTGAAGCCCATATTGATGGTTAGTCATAATAATCAATAGAATAGAAATTTCCTTTCATATAAATATCATTTAAATGGATATTACTTATATTGTATACACTTATCGATGATTAATAAAAGGTAAAAATATTTAAATCCACTAATTATTTATTAAGATATTAAGATGTATCTAGGTATTCATTAATATCATAACCTTAACCTTTAATATTTTAAATAGTAATATTATTCATAAAAACCTAAAAATAATTATTAAATTTTTTTACTTGTCCTTTAATTTAAATGAAAGATATCCCTTATGCTGTTTAGTTTAAGTAATTATTTCTTAGTGAATAAAATCCATTAATAGTAATATTTTACAAAGTTGGTTAGAATAAATTTTTTAAATATAAAGTTGACTAAATAAAATTAAAAATATTAACATACATTAATATTATTGGCATCATTAGAATTTAAGATTTACCTATAAGAATATTATTAACTAGCTTCTAAAATATCTATTTCATATAATTTTTAATCATAAGATTCACCATTATTTTCAAAATACTCTTCATATAATTATATATATGGAATTTAATTTATTTAAACTATCGAATTATTTGAACTTGCATAGTTATTTTTGTATGAATTGTATTTTAGCATTGTAAAATATTTATAAACTAAAAATTCTTTTCCATCTACAATGTAAATATCATTTAAAGTAGGATATATTGAATTATATTCATAAGAATATTATTTATAATTATATAGCTCTTCTTGTATTTCTGAATCATCTAATGACACATAATAATCTGACATTAGAGATTATCCTTAACAATTTATAAAAACAGCACCTCCTCCACCATATTAAGGGCATCCAATATTATTATTAAATGAATTATTTTAAACTAAAATATTACCACAAAATAAATCTTATTCTTGACTAATTTCTAAAGCATTGTTTACATATAATTCAGATTCAATTTATAAAATTATACCTAATTATCCATAATAAGCACCATTTTTATAAAATGTATTATCTGCAATTATAATAGCTTTATTATATCTTTCACTTGACACAATATTTATGAGCCCATTAATTGCATGATTATAACTAAAATTATTTCCTAATATTACTATTAAATGATTAGTTTCATTAATATATATTAAATTTCTTCCCTAAATATAGTTCTAATCTTTAATTGCGCTAGAATAAGAATATTCAGAAGTATCTTACTCAGCTATAACCTTTGCTATTTTACAATTTACAAAATTTAAAGTTTAAAATTAAAATTTGTTATTCACAAGTTTAACTTATCCAAGAAATTAATTTAATTATAAAATAGAACCTATATTTAAAACACCACTATACTTATTAACTAGAGGTGGTTCTTAACTTGGAATTTTTAAGATCCCAAATTTATTAAATATACAATTTTCTACCAAAATAGAATAACATTATAAATCGATATCATTACTTTCATCTTTAGTACATTATACGGGATTTAAATTCGAAAAAGATTAATAATATTAATTATAATCGTATGAAGGTTAAAAGTTTCTTCTAAGAACTTCTTCTTTAGGATTTTTTCCATTAAGTTTATATTATACTATAATATCATCGTAGTAAACTATATCTCTTAAAGGGTTATTCCTGATTTAATTCCTTATAATAGATCCACAATTTGATATATGATCAAAAATAGTGTTTTAAATATATATTTAGCTGGACCATTCATTAATTTCAATTAAAGAGGAAATTTCATAATATATATTCTTTATGAAGCAATTCTATTTAAACAATTTAAATTTTATTATAAATAATACATTTAAAGTTAAAGATTAAGGGGCTGAAAATGATCCTAGTACAGTTTTTGAGGACTATTAAAACTTAAACATTGATGAACCTCTCTCAATGTAACATTCCTCTGTTCTATATATATAAAATTGTAAAATATTACGGTTTAGTCAAAATTTTATTTGAAATTTTTGAACAATCAGATGCACTTATAGTAGTAATTTAATCAGTATTTAAATCCATATCACAGCATTAACTTCTAGATGCTAAGCAAGAATCTTCCAATTATCCAGCTTAAGCATTATCTAAAATAATGTTTAATTGAGAAATTTATAATTTTCTTACATGTATAAATAGAATCTAAAGAATCAATCACCAGATCATTTAATATGAGAGAATGAGATATGTCAATTTGAAAAAAGCCACGAATCTTATTATATATAAAAACCTTTTATTCTCCTTCATATTAACAATTATCTGTATTTAAATGCGAGCAATATAAGGGTTATATTATTAGTTATAAATTTTAAGTATTCTTTCCATCTTTATTATATTGTGGCTCATAATAGTCTACAGCATCCCTAACAATAAAATGTTTTCCTATATACATATGTATAGTAATAGAAACATCGATAAAAGGTGCAGCTAATTCATAAGCTCTCTCAATGGCATCAAATAAATGGTCATACTCATTGCCAATTGTACCATCCACAGTACTTATGGAATTTATCTAGACACTGGGTTTTACATAGATGTCTGTTTAAATTGGAGAACCACTTGTCTTTTATACACATGTGCCAATACTAGGCCATGCTTAATCCAATTGTAAATAGTAGCCAGAATAACATGAAATGCATTAATTTGGAGAGGAGCCTTCGCATTCACTGCAACTACTATCACAGGCCTCACAGGTAGTAGAAACAATTATTATATAAGTTTTCATTACAGTCTTGCCATAGTAGCCTTCTGGGCATTTACCTATACAATCGCCATTTAATAGATAGCCATTAATGCAAGCTGTGCAATATGTTCTTAAATCGTCATAATTTACACCATCTAAGCTAGGATTAACAAATTCACATTTTGCACATGGCTCGTGTAATTAACCAAGTCCTGTTGAATTCCATTATCCGTTACAATCTAATTAATTTAAAAAGCTAAAATTACTTTAACAAAATCTTTGCTAATTTGTCTTTGATATGCGATATTTATTCTCACACTGATAACAAGTTTATAAGCCATAATACCAATCATAAGATGCCGATATACAATTATCCATATCTTTCCAATAACCAGCATCATCATAATTCATTCCATACCAATAATAACCAGTCCACCAATCATAATAAATATCATCCCAATCATTAGAAAACCAAAAAGGAGCATGATCACAAAGTGTTTAATATTTAGGGTTACAAGTGTCACAATGATCATATGAATCAAAAGAAGTTTAACAACTAGCGCAAGCTGCTCTCATAGGACATTCTATATATATTTGGAATTAAAATATATAAAATTACCTGCACAATGATAAAATGTGGAGGAATATGTTGCATAGCTATCTAAATGCAATGAGAGACCAGTTGTTGTAGGTTGGCATTGACTACAACCATGTTTAAGAGAACAATGTGTGCAATTGCTTTCACATGATTAGCATATACCCTTAACGAAATCATTTGCATGTTTAGGTGAATCTACAGTGCAGTCAGGTAGGCAAGCGGTATATGTATAAGGTTACCCATAAGATCAGGTTGAATTTTGATAAAGATAATAACCATCATAGCAAGAAGTGCATATTGGATGACCTTTCCAAAATAAACTAATTAAGTGGAAATTATAGTCAGAGCCGTCTTCTTATTTACATGTAAAGCAATTATCTATTAAAGTCTCACATTCTAAAGAATTTAAGTTTAGAAAAAATAATTACTATAGCATTCAAATTAGTTAGCCAATTATAATTCATCAACATTACCTATATAATTAATATATAATATTATATTACATGTTGTTTTAGCAAAAGCTATATATAAAAAAAGAAGCAAAATTTTATATTGAATTTTATATGTCCTTTACATATTTATATATTTTTATTAATTATGATTTATAGCCTAATATGAGCTATTAAAGCTTTAGAAAATTTATATGGGGTTTTGGG
>LASQ02013119.1:0-12608 GCA_001272955.2 Urostyla sp. PUJRC_G1 | reverse complement strand
AACCCCAAAACCCCATAATATATAATTTATGAGCAATATTGATTATAAATATTATGAATTTGTTAAAAATAGATTTGTTAAATCAATATCTTAAGGATAAGAACGAAGCAACTCCTGCCTTTATCCACTTATCTTGTGATTCATTAGTTGGCAGCTCCATAGTCATTACAAAGTTAGTAGAATGTCCAGTAGTGGATAGAGTACCAGACCTTGATAACACCTTATACACTGGACAGTTATAGAGACCTGTCTTAGGTGTGATTCTATCAGGTTGAGGCAATAGTAAAATTAAAGGAATATCAACAAAGAGTTTCTTTGGATCAGATTCAGCTAAAAGATGTGTATTATAGTCCCATTTGCATCCCTCTAAATACATGCCATAGATATAGCAACCATCAGATGGTTTCTCTGCAATATCCTTGAATGTTCTATCATCAATTATATCATATCTAAATTGCAGTCTATCAATAGCAATAACTTGCTTTCTCGAATAGTTTTATAGAGTTCCAGTCAAAAAGGCCTGTGGGAAGAAGAAACCACTTATCCAAAATACTTTTGGCGTACCGAGTTTAATCCAATTAGAGAGGAATGTTATTCTATCATTTAGGTCTGTAATCCATGATGCCAATGGTTTTAATGAAAGGAAACCTTTTTCTCCCCAGCTCTTTGGCACCATATTGTCAAATATTGAATTTGACATCTTTTCAAGTTCTTCACTCATTACAACTTCTCCTTTTAGAGCTTTTTATACATCTACCAAACTAATTTTCATATCAAATAATAATCTGTTATATCTAACACATTCTTAAAACAAGACCGTATTCATAGATTCTTCATATGATGTCGGGTAGTTCTTTCCAATTTATTCTAAATCAAATACTTCGGGTGTTCTTGTTTATAAAAATGCAGCCATTTCACCTATAATCTACTCTCTTGTTTTGCCGCCCCCACTTGAAGACCTTGGCTGCATACTCAAGATGCTTTCAAGTAAAATTCTAGTAGTATTCTATGATGTGGTAATCTCAGCGTTCTCATGTAGACCAAATGCTTCTGGGTTAGGATTTAATGGCAAAGACTTAATATATTATATGTAATCGTCTTTTTCACCAGATGGAGGACTATAATATATTCCACTAGTAGAGAATTTAAATCCATCCTCTAATATGCCAGCATTCATATATGTTCTCAATATTGTAATAATTAGGCGAGAATCTTTATCATCTGTTACCCTACCTCCATAGTTGATTTCAGCTCCGATGTAGTTAAGCACCTTATAGGGAACGATCTCATACTCATTTAAGAAGATCTTCAATTACTTTCTGCTTACCATTAAATCTTCATTTGTAAATTCATAGGGGATATTCCACCCAATAGGCCCAAACTTCCTTCTATCCTGCACAATAGCATGGAAAAAGGCGAAGCCAAATAATAATTTCTTAAAGGCATCAGGTTTCAATGTATCTTCAAACTCTTTAGGATCTAGAGCTTCATATGTTCTCAAAATGTTCTATTTTAGACCAGAAGGTGGTTCTAATGTCATTTTCACTGAATTTTAAAGAGTTGATACAGGGAAGTCCTTATTCGGCATGCTTGTTAGCCATAATCTAAAATCTCTATGATTTGAGTCATCCAGATTTTCAACTATAGATTCTAATTTAGGCATAAAGGAGGAAGCTAAATGGCAATTCATCAGTAACACCCATGCGCCACGTGTTGCAGCATCAGCTATCATATTCTCTGCTTTCTTTTCTTGACCTTTACCTAAAGATATTGATTCTAACTTTTTAGACATGTTCATTTCTTCTGCAAATCTTTAGAAATCAGCCACAGGATCTGAACCTGCGCTTAATACGAATATCAATGGAATAGTGACAGAAGAGTCCTTATATGATTTAGCTAAGTTGAATGTAGGCGGTTCAATAAATTCCCTTGATAACTTCTCAACAATGAAGTTTTAAACTCCTAAGGTCATTTTATCTGGACGAATGCATTTAAGGACTATCAACTTTTGGAATGAATTCAATTTCTTATTCCATTCACCATGTATTGGCATATTTTGAGGTTCAGAGCTATCGAATATCTTCTGGAATTCTTTATTATTCTGTATAAAGAATTAATCAAAGCCTTTAAATAGTGGTAGTTTACCCATAACATAGAGTTATCTATACATCTCAGCCCATTCTAAATCACCTAGCCATGTTGTAGGGTTCTTAACTATATCAATCTCTCCAGATGGTCCTGCAAGATAAAATCGCCATTCTTCTTCATCAAGTTCATTGTAACCTTGTAATATTTTGACTGTAAGGATGAAAGAGAAAAGTAATTTATGTTTTTCGAAGAGTGATCTGCACACGTTTTCATATAAATTCAAGGTGAAATGTTCATTAAGGTTTTTAATTCTAACATCTGCATCAGGTGATTTAGCAGAGTTGTCAACAGATTGTCCGAATAAATTAGCGAACCATTACAAAGAATATTGATACATAGGATCTACAACCGCCAAATCTATAATTGTAAAGAAGAGGATTGATGCTCTATAAGCAACTGGTCTATAAGTCTCTCTAGTCAAGTCGATCTGCTTCTCCGTGACTTCAGATTCCTTCAGTCTCTATGTGATTTCATCTGAAGTCTTCTTAGATTCATCAAGCACCTTAATGAGCTCATCATCCTCTAGGATATCTGCTATCTTAGCGTTCTTGGTTAACCCTTCTAAAATCTTATCTTCTATCTCCCTTAAGGCTTTCGCTGATTGGGCGTTTTACTGCACTATGGTGTCCTTCTTCTTTTGCAACTCAGGCATTTCTTGTGATACGAACTAATTAAGCATCTGCTCCTCAAGACCGAAAGGAGTAATGGCAAAGTTAAGAATAGTAACCTTCACAGTGGTCTCTGGTGAGTAGTGGGGATTGGGAATCGTAGTTGTCATAAAGAATTTGAAGGCGTTATTGTATACAATAGACTTTTCTCCCAAGCGTAAGTTTCCACTCTTATCAATTTGTTTCAATAGAATAGGTTCCAAAGCTGGATCAAGATCTTCACCAACATTCTCTATGAGGACCCATCTTCCAAGTAATATTCCAATTTCTAAATTTCTTAAGAGTGAAGGATCACTCATCTTAAACACATCTAGAGGAATATCTGATTCATCTTTACCCAAATTCTTAATAAACTTGTTTGCTTAATTTTGTGGGTCAATCATCAATGGCCATCTTCTTGATTTAAACATAATAATAGCGTTTTCGATACTCAAATTATCATTAGGCAATGAGGCAGCTGTCCATATCTTTGTCCTAACTGGATCTTCAAGTAGCCCTTTCATTGTTATTTGGTGATTAAAGTCTATATGGAGTCCAAGAATTTATGACCTCCATTATGCTTCCAATTCAACTCTAAACTTTGCTGTAAATGCTCCAGCATAAGCTACCATACCAGCACCAACTAAACAGTTTCCAATTAGAAGTTCATACTCGCCATCAAGTCTTGTTACAGTTGTAGTCCAACGAGTCTTCTCTCCTTCTAAACCTGATATGATCTTATTAGCTCTATCTAATTTCTTATAGCAATCATCAATTTATTATTGCAAGGATTGTTCGAACTCTTTCTTTTCTCTAAACATGCGTTCAAGTGATTCAATCTTTTCCTCAACTTCCTTAAGCCTCTTACGTTTTTCAGCTAAATTTGCTCTCACAATACTCAATTTTTCATTCATTTCGGCCACTTTAAGTCTTTTTGGATTTACTACTTTCAATAACTGATGATAGGACATCATGGCTGAAACCCACTTATGAATGGCTACTAAGGCACCTGAGGCTGATCTCACCTTCTCTATAGTGAAATCCTCTGAATTAAGAATAGCATTCACTCTTTTCACAGTGCTCTCAGCAATATTCTCCTTATCAAAGTCTACCATCCTCTACATGAAATTACCTGGATTGTTAAGTAAATTCACTCTAGCCATATCGAAATAACCATTTGTATCACCTTCAATTTTACCAATGTTAGTCTTTTTTGGCTTCAACTCCATCATATGACATGAAATCTCCATACCCAAAACTACAGTTGGAGTTGGCTTTTTAATTGCTGAGATAACATAGAAATCGTCCTTTTTAAGTTCTTTTAGAACTTTTGTTGCCTCATCTAAAAGGGGAGTAGCTTTTGATAATTCGAATTCTGCTTCTGACTTTAGTTCTTATGCTTCGGCTTCTTGTTATGTTGCTTCAGATTCATCTTTAGCCACAATCTCCTTTTCTTCGTCAGCTTCAGCTCTATCATGCGATAATTAAATCATAGTCTTCTCGACTTCTTTTTTAGTAATCTCTAATTATGGTGTCATTTAATCAATATGTTATTTGAGTTTAGCGATTTCAATTGCTGCTTCTTCAAGTACTTATAATCCTTTTAATAGGCGGTTTTTCTAAAATTCAACTTCCTTTCTCTTATCAAATAATATAGTTTTGTATATGGTTAATAACTCTAAGAATGATGTTGGGGTAACATAATTTCTACGTCTAAGTTGATCCAAAAATTAAAGGGATTTTGCTTCCACAGATTAATGTATGTTTTTAAACATCTGAACGCAAGGCTCTAAGAATTTACCCAAATTCAAATCATTAGCAATTACCTATCCACGACCAACACCAATTAAGGCTTCTTCTGGCCACTCTGAGAACCAATCAATAGTACAACAATTAACAAGAGAAGGGAACTTTCTTATTCTTGACCTGAATATTTCTCCCAAAGGTGACATAGCAATAATCATATGTATATTTCTCTTAACTCTTCCCAAATAAGATTAGAACATGTTCATTTTAGTTATTTGAATGCCCTTCTCCATGCAAATTTGCTTGCCTACCTTGTTTATGGGTTCTAAATCTTCAACTTTATACAAATTAGGAACATCTCCAGAGTTTAGAATATTGTTTATATCTTCCAGCATTTGTTCATTTATAATCTAAGTATCTACAAAGAGGAAAGATGTAGATTTATTATCAACACCAGCTTACATTAGAGCCTTTTTAACATCCTCACGCCAGTTGCTCATTGAATAGCCTTTCACTACTTCAATTTGGAAGATTTTATAGTTAGAAATGTAAGTAGCTAATCTTGCTAGAGATTAACGCCCTGAACCACCAACACCTAAAAGGAATGCATTACCTAAAGGTGCTCTAATGACACGCTCAATACGCGAAACATGGTCACAAGCATCTAAAAACATAACCAATTTCATTTAATTCTTTACGCCATTATTGTACTCCTCTAAATAGTCTTCAATTTTATTGTTTAGCAGCTTTAAATCAGTTATCTAAGCATAGATTCTGTTATCTATATCAATACCACCCATATAATCGCCAAATATGAGTCTCTCAGCATTGTAAATTTGTTTAGTTGTTAGTTAAAATTTGGTTTCACTTTGCGAATTTAATAGTGAGTCTAGCCAATCTCTGTCGATATTATCAATTAATCTATCGCCAAATACTCTTTTATTCTCATGAATCCACATTCTTATCATATGAACTGGTTAAGTGGTCAATTTTGAATTGGCATTGCAGAGACCTTAGAATATGCGTGAGATATCTCTTAAATTAAAGGTGTAATGAGATTTGTTTGGTGTAGGCTTTAAGGGACCAGTGAGCACTGAATCGTACACAGCTAGCGTCATATCAACTAAATGACTCAGTGATTCTTTAATCTCAGTTGTGAAGTTATAGTAAAATGCTGTTATTATGGTGAGGAAAATTGTTTAAATTGATGACTTTTGTAAGTCTGTGTAAGTCATAATATTAAAGTGTCGCTATAATCTTTGAGTAATTTCTGATCTGCCTCCACCTGGTGGTCCCATAGCAGAAATGAAGATGATGTCCTAAATTGTATTGAATGGCTTCTCTTTGCTCTTTCTATCATACCATCCCTTATGATCCATCCATTATCTTAACAATTCTAGAGGTGGTTATGCACCATATTCCTCCTTCTTTGGCATATTCAGATCATCAATGAAGATTACATACTTTTAGCCAACTGGTGGACCATAGACTCCCTTTCTTCTCTTTTCAAACTTTTCATCCAAGTAATCTTATATCTAGTTAGCTGATGTTTGTGCACTAAATGTTACAGCTAGGGAAATAAATTCTTCAGGTAGCTCATAAGTTAAGAGTTCTTGAATGTTTACAGATTTTCCTGTTCCTGTTGGGCCTGGGTTCAAGCAATGCTTATCATTCATTATAAGGGTCTTCAAGAAGTATTTCATTCTGATAGAATCTACTGTTGGTACGACAATTTCATTGTAAGACATCTTAATGTCTACTTAGTACTCTGGAATAGTGTTCATCCAGTAGACCCATTCTTTAGTTTCAATGTTGAATTTATAGTCGTAAACTAGGTTTTCTTCTGGGAATTCAATGCCAATTTTCTCTATTTTCTCTCTGAAGAACTTGTCAAATTATAATCTACCCTCCAAAGTTGTTGTTGTACCTATTGACCATATTAATGCAAAGGTGAAAAGTTGAGGGATCATGCTTTCAAGGTTTGTTATTTCATCTTTAGTGACTTTCTTAATTTCGTTCTCTTTATATGCTTGCATGTAACAATCCAATATTCTCATTAGAGCCTGTGTTAGGTTGTTATCAACTGTTTTAACAGGTTCAAGTAGATTCTTCCTGACGAAGTAGCAGGAATCTTCTAGGAAGTTATCAAAGAGATATTGTAGTCTATCCATAATATTCCTATTCTCCTTAATTTTAGGTGGCACAGCATTCAACCATGATGTGATTAATGGCTTTAGAGTCAAAGATGCAGGTTCCATATAGACCATACCGCATCTTGATACAGTAGCAGGTGATGCTACAGCCAAATCTTCAACTTCAAACATCATAGTCATTCTTGGTGTAAGTGTGATAATTTGACCAGAATTCAAACACAACTTCTTATTATCATCTAGCACTGTATTCATGTTTTCTATCCAAATAGCATCCACGGGGCCATCGAACATCACCCAATGTAAATCTGGGGAGTCATCTCTTGTACAGTCTACAACAAGTTTGGCTAGTACACCATCCTGCCATTCAGTGGTTTGGGGATCCACATAACCATATAATTACCCCATAGTTATTGATTTAGGGTTGAGGATATCAACATGAACCTTTTCAAATAGCTCTTAATGTGATAATGAGGACATTGCTGCCTAAAGTACCTTATAATTAGATGTCTTTCCACCTCCAGTAGGTCCGACAATCATAAGACCATGTCTAACTTGAGTTGTGTCGTAGAGTTATATGATCTTCATAACGAATTGATCAACAGGTTGGAGGTTAAATTAAGCACTAATTGCGTCAATGGCTTTGAAAAGATCACCATAGTTTACTTATGGTCTCTCAACACCAGGGAATAGATCCAAAATGATATTCTCAAATAGTGGTAGATCATCCTTCAAAAATTTAGGTACATTAACATCTCTTAAGGCTCTTAAGAGTAATTGGTCTTCATTCATATCCTAATTAGCTCTCTTTAGCAAACCTGCTGCGTTAATAACTGACCTAACAGCTCTCATACCATAATCATAGTGATCTTGAGAAGAAAGTTATTCTGAGGACAATTTAAATGTTGTTACCATCTTCCTAGCTAAATCACGACCAGTTAGAAATCCAAAGGAATATAGCATGATTTCTCCTATCAAGGCATAATCTGGTACCATCATAGCCACTGGTCTAAATAGAGCTTTTAAATTGTCAGGTAGTTCAGTTCTTCCTGCATAACCAGGATTCATTGTAATAAATACGCAAAATGTTGCCTTTAGCTTTATATGTGATTCAAGGAAATCGAGTTCCTCTAAACCTAAATTTTTAGCACCAAACAAATCCAATAATTATTGCGCAATAACGGAAAGCACTTCAACGTTAATTCTATTGAACTCATCAAAACAAGCCCAAGCACCAGCTGAGGCTAGCCCTTTAAAGAACTTACCAACCATAATATAGTCCATACCATCTGAGCAATTGAACACAACACACTGTTTAGCCAAAGCTTTGGCGAGATCCTTTGTTGACTCAGTTTTTCCTGTACCTGCTGGTCCAGCAGGTGCACCTCCCAAATTCAATTTTAAGGCACCCATGAGTGTCATATAGCATTTATCAGTAAGTGGAGTGATAACTAAACGTTAAGTGTTTCCGAGGTACTCATAGCCATAAGGGAAGTTAGTCTGGATACATTTAACTCGACAGTTATCATCCTCCCAATAATAGCGCAGTTATGAGATCCACTCAAACGCATTAATGTCATCAATTTGCAACTTTTTTAAGTTGTCTATAACATCTTTAGCGTGTACATCAATAACGATAAGAGCACCTAGTGTAATACTTTGAAGCTTTGTCATCTTCTTTCTCACAAGTTTAACAGTGTCATGCAATTGATTTTCTAGCTTGGTAAAGTACTTTGCAACACCTTGGGGTCCTTCTGCCTTCATTGCCTCTTCGACTTCAGTTGTCCAATGAACTTGTGAACCATTCAATACACATTAACCTGGATGATCTAATATCCAATCTGTCCTTGGTTTTATAAGGTATTCATTAATGGAATTTAGTAGCACCCAGCGAACACTCTTTACCATCATTTATTCGACTTCTCCCATCCAAAATTCAACACCTTTCTCACGTGGATCTACAATTTCAACAAACTTAATTTTTTCTTTTTCCCCAGAATACATGGCTACAATGGTCTTATCATTTTTAAACTCCAAATCAGCCATATTTTCAAATACCTTTCTTAAATGTGGCCTCACATTCTCAACTTCTTTTGTTTAAGATAGAATTTCTAGCAATTCATCATTAGAAAGGAAATAAAATCTAGCAAATATGGATCTTTTCTGCTCTAGATACTCCTTCAATCCTCTCTAAACTAGATCTAAATTCTTATTGGCGTCTTAGAATTTATCAAGGAGGCCCTCTCTTGTGCAGGCTTTCAAAACGTTAGGATTAGCTTTAGTACCTGTAATGACTTCTCTCCATATTTTATCTACGTTCTTAAACTTCTTATTCTCACTAGGTAACTATTTCATAATATCTGGAGAATCGAAAATAGGTTGCAAATACATCCATTGACCTTAGCATTTTATCCATTCATCAATACATTCAGAGACATATAATAATGATGCGTTCCATTATTCAATCTCTTCTTCAAAAGGTTTCTTAAATGGCGAGAATTACATTGTTTAAGTGAGCACAATGTGCTCATCTAACATTGCCATAGCATCATCAAATCCTGTTACTGAATAAGTGCCAGTTTACTTAAATTCTATTAGGTTAAAATCTATATTTTCCCAATCAATCTTCATTTTTGTTAATGATTACTCGATGTTAAACTCCTTTCCAGCCTTTTCACCTATATCTATACATTCATCAGTGAATTTTTATAAGTCCATCTCCAAGCAATGATTAAATGTGAAACCTTCATAAGGTTTCACCTCAAAACCCACTTTCTATGAAACTGCTTCCCAATGTCTATCCTTCATGCCATCTGTTCTCAGAGCTAGAGCTAATGGTACAAATGGTTTAAATTGCTCTACATCACCTTTTATTGATTCAGCTATTTTGAGGATACCTGGCAATTCCTTATCTCTAAATAGACGGATAACTTGTGCCATAGTCTTATTGCTATTATCGACTGTTTCTTCCATTTTCTGTGCATCTAGTTCATTAAAGTCATCATTTAACCATGATTTGTGGGATTTCCTCCAATTATCAATAGTTGTCCAAAGGTTATAATATGGCTAGTAATCCTTTTACATTATGGCTATAGGACTATAATCTGTATCGCCTTACCCTGTAAGCATTTCTCTATTGTTGAAGACCTTAGCCTATTCATTTGCATTTTATAGTCTTGCGTAAATTGATCTACACATACCTGCAACTTCTTCAAATTAATTAATATCCTAATATTGTTAGAAAGTTGACACGAGGGTTTCAATTTCAGCTATTTGAGCTTAAAACTCAGTTTGCTATGCTTACATCTATTGAATGAATTTATCTTTCTCCTTTTCAAGGTAGGTTTACTGAATTTCAATTTTGGATATAGTTTCTTTTGGTCCTGCATATACTTTCCATTTTTTATCATAGTCCTCATCCTCTTTGAATTTATAGTTGAACAAGTTGAGAATATCATAAATCCCCATACAAACTCTAATGTCTGAGCTTAATTTTTCTATTTCATTGGGAACATTCGCCATATAATCTCTAATACTAGTTAACTCTTCAATATCCTTAGGTTAGGAGCATATCTTCATATCCATTTTCTCAAATTATTCTATTAAACTATTTGACTGCTTCTTTGCACTCTTAGCTATTAATTCAATTTCATCATTGGCAATATCTGAGTGCTTCTTAGCTAGAGTGGCTCTAATTTCTTTGCATGATATTTTGAACATTGATACTATAATGAAATCTGGAATTTCATTCCTTAGTCGTTCGGCCTCTTCTTAATGAAATGCCACATCTTTTCTCAAAAAGTCAATCTCTGGTGGATTCTCTTCATCATCAAGTTTTTTAATATAGGCAACTGGGTCTAATTTATATTCATTTTGATACTTATCATACGTGCGAATATAAGCATTTAGTGGCTATATCGATATGGTTAGGGCATCAATTAATTTAGTGAAGTGGTCATGCACCCAAGCATTTTCATCAGGAAGTTGCTTTTTATCATTTGGATCTGGATCCTCTGGCCTCAGATCAGGTCTAACTGTGGCCTTTAAGTACATTTTAATGTTAGTTTTAAACAAATGAGGAAGCAATTTTTATTCAGGCTAAGATATTTCCTAAAGTGATTTTAGCCCATTATCAAATATTAACCTTATAGTAGATACTATATCAGCTGGTGAGGTACTATATATTGGTAGGTTTTCTTCACCAAGCATAAGATCAATAGAAAAAAGAGGAATAGGACTCTTAAGTTAATTATTTTTCTTCATATCTTCTTCTGAGAAGAATGAATTATTTACAGTATTTGAGTCAACAACTTGGACATTAGTAGGCAAAAATTGTAACAAGGCATTGACAAATTTGGTAACTGAAGATTAAGTCATATAGAGGAGTGTATCCTACATGATGAATTTAATTGAAGTAAGAAACTTTTTCAATTTGCCCATTTCATAGGTTTCCTTTGAAGTTTCATTTAAATTATACCAAGATTTTCCTGTTGTGCTTGTCTCCTAAAAATGAGTCTTGATTATTTCCTTTATTTTATTAACCCAACCTTCTCTTAATTGATAGGAAGTTTATGCTATAGATGAGGCTTAAACTTATTTGAATTCGTCCACCCTCATTGTTTTTGAAATATTAGGATTATAGAGATCCTTAACTAAAACATCATTACATTCCTTCCTAATTTCTTATTATGCCTTTATAACTTCATCTTTATTAGCTAGTGTATTAAAGCAAAACTACGCGAACTGATCAGGGAAATTATGTGGTGGGATAGTTATCATACCAAAATAAGGGGTTTATTTAAGAGGTGGTTTAGGTGGCAATCTTAGATTGCCAGTAATAAGCTCGTTACCTCTTTCCTTCAAATGTTTATCAAAGACGATCTTATTCATTGTTTTTGCAAATTCAAAGTTTACTTCACTCAATAAAGTGGTAGTGTCTGAGCTAGACTTTCCTCTGAGGGACTTAGTATTCTGAGTCATACTCAAAATGCGATTCACTTGATCATTATCGATCTCTGGTATCTAATGTGTTGGCATATTTTCAATATAGTAATTGTATTTGATCAATGAATCAGCAAATACTCTATTTACATACGCCTACTTAAATCTTCTTACAAATATGCGGGGATCTTCATCATCAAAAAGAATAAATACTCTATTTAAACGACATTTCTCCTTTGTATTTTCCCAAAAGCCTTCATACCTTTCTGACTTGGGCAAATATTTCAATATCCTAACTCTTCTCCAATAGCATAGACCATCCTTATCTCTCCAAAGGCCTTACGCGCCAACACCTTATTAAAATGTGGATTATTGGATGCTAATACCCTAAGCATTTTTGCTATCTTTTGATAATTAAATCCAATCTTATGCCTTTCTCACATCAAACTCTTTATCATCATAAGCTTCTAGTGGCAGCCAGCCTCCAGTGGCCTTTTCTGGATTTCTAAATTCCACATTCTAACCAAAATACGTTTTAAAAGATAAAATTATTACTTCTGAAAGAAGCATGTCTTCTATATTAAAAGAGGAATAGTCTATAATCTCTTCCATTATTTTTTTCTTTTTTTATCCATATAGCCTCTATTTCCCATTAATTATTAACTGAAATATATACTTTAACAGGCGAAAGTGTTTGTTGTTCTAATTGCTTAAGTTAGGGTAACTGCTATGGTCCATGAGGATTAAACCTTGGTACTGATGATGCAGGGAGTTATTTTTATAATATTAAGCCTATTTTAGATATTAGTTATATTGCAAAAAATATTTATACCTCCTTTGCCTTAGGTTTAATCCTTCGTAGGAGAATTATTAGATGATTGTTACTACTTCTTCTAAGAATTCATAATTAATAGATAATATAATAATTTAAATCTATTGGGAGAATCTAATTATATAAATTTATGGGGTTTTGGGG
>LASQ02013118.1:0-10106 GCA_001272955.2 Urostyla sp. PUJRC_G1 | reverse complement strand
CCCCAAAACCCCAAAACCCCAAAACCCCAAAAAAATACTTTATTAAAAGGATATTTTAATGAAATTAAAAGAATATCAAATATTTCTAGCAGGTGTCTCCAGTGTTACATTAATGAAGGGGCATTTCTCCAAAGAATAATTCATTTCAACAAGCTAATTATGATTGATTTTCAGTGAGCATTATCCAGCCAGCTTTAAAACACAGAAAAATTTCATAAAGACTTCTTTCTTTAATGCCACTTTATACTTATTCCTCATATTTAAAGCATCTCCATAATGTGCTTAATAAAACTTTTATTCCACTGTAGTCTTCATATGTCTACTCTTTAAACAGAGTGAATATTTCTAAGTTGATGCTTCATCAATGTTTCTAATAGGATTAATTAAAATAAAATTATATACTAATTATTTTGAAATTATGATTCATCTTGCATCATTTCTGCCTTATTTTTGAATGTAATCTTAGCCAGATCGTCACTGAGAATATGAAAGCGTTTATGAAACTTAGTTAGAACGTGCGAGCAAGTGTTTATATCAAGTAGAAATTCTACTTCCTTTTCCTCTACCACTTCTGGAAATAGTGATTGATCAAAATGTGCATCAATTTCTACAAATGAACGCACTACATCTTTCGTTATTCCTGATGTCCCTGTAATGTCAATGAACTTCTTAACTTCTTCTTCATTGGAGGTTTGTGTGAGCTTGAACATTGCATCATAGCCTAGGTCAACTAAAACTTTCAAGTCCTCAATGAATGATTGCAAATTGCGTGGGGAAATTAATATTGCACATTTTGCCTTTTGGGACTTTATTTAATAATTTGTAAAGAACGATATACCCTATATATTAATTATTATTTAGCATAATTTCATTAATTTTAAATGATTACCTCTCCTGCCTTTTAATTTTAATTTTGAATGTGAATTCGGGCAAATACCTTATCAAAGCCGCCTTTTTCTCCCGGGTAAATAATCATTTGGTCCTAATCGAAATAGAAGTAGATTTTTTCCTAATTACACCATATCTAACTGATAAGTTACAATATCTCTACATTTATTAATATTATTAAAAAATTTAGAAAATCTTACTAAATAAGGATTCAATTTAGGAGCGACGTAGCTCAAATCTCAACTTCATTATTATAAGTAATTTAATAATTTTTATAATAAAACTTTAATTACGTATTTTTTTTAAATATTCAAGTTCGTTTCTATTTTTGAGTGCTTTAAGAGGAATATGAAGAATCATCACTAATCATCGATTAATTCAACTAATTAGTAGACTTGTTAGCCTAATTATTCTTATTGGTTGCAGGTGTACTTCTAATTGGAGATTTCATTGCTTTTATATTTCCACCTATTCTCTTCTTCACTCCCATGGTTTCGAGCTCCTTCCCTAATTAGAGTTTTTTGTCTTCAACTCGAGCTTTTGTTTGAACGTTAACTTAGTTTCGAGCTTTCACTTCCTTGGCTGTTTCAAAGTGGTTAACACTTGAATGATCTTAAAATGTCTTAATCTCAATAAAATTCTATTTTAAGGCCTATCTTACATCATTGATACCCAACACTGTTGCTCCTTTTAATTCACCTTCTTCTCCTTTAGCATCTTCAATATTCTTCTTTGTAATTCTTCTTACACTATTTCTCTTTAATCGATCTTTTAATGAGTCAATATTTACTACTGACTTACGAGTGGAGGCGCCACTTTCATCATTCTCTTCTTAATTATCCTCTTCTTCGTCCTCCTCATCTTATGTTGCAGTAGTATTTTATTTTTGTAACTTCTATAGTTCTTGTTAACCATAGTGCATCATAAATTCTTCTATGCCCATATAACCACCACCTACTCTAATAACCAATTTTCCATTAATGATCTTAGCAAAAATCTTCTTTGTGCCAAAGTTGTAATAGTTCTTTCCCAGTCTTGAAATAGGAACAGGACAGTTCAATTTGTTAATGTAATCCGCGAAAAGCTCATCAACTATATCACCCTTTAGAGCCTTATATTTCTTTTGCTTTTAGAACTCCATCTTTTACTTGCATGTCTTATAGTCAGCTTTAGTGTTTCTTAACCTCTTTGATATTCCTTTGAGATCTTTAATCATTACTATTATGCGCTTCTTCATTTATCCATTCTATCTAAGCAAGTCAAAGATATCCCCTACTTCTCTTTCTTTGAGATACTATTCTGAGCCATATTCACCAATGAGTACATCTCTCTATTTTGAAATTTCATCAGTGTGTATCTGCATTTATAAAACCTCACTAATGATTGTTGCTAGTTCTTTGTTTATTTCATCTAGCTCTTTAATTAGTTCAGGAGTGCTACCTTAACCTTATTTTTTGTTTTATATTTCAGAAAGATCACTTGTTATCTATTGATGCATTGTTGTCAATTGACTATCAAAGTCGACTATAATATTAGCTAATTCATCTAATTCTAGTGCTCTCTTTTTAAGTTTTTATTTTATGTTCATATTGTGAAATTGCTGTTCTAATTTTTGTATGATCTTTTCTAAGAATGCTACTTATTTTCCCGTAAGGGATAATTAATCTTCCAAACTATATATAAATAAAAACAAATATAAGTACAATTGAATATTTTCATTGAGTTTTATTTGCTAGTCAATATTATCCTCATTTTAATGTAGCTCTGATTTTAAATCTATAAGCTATTATTGAATTTTTGAACATTCCTCAACAGAGTCCTTATATTTTTGGTAAATATCTGGATAATCTTATAATAATGTGTCCTATATATTGTGAGATTTAGGAAATTACTATAAATGTGGATTCCTCTGTGTTCGAGGTATAGCCATCGCAATCTTTAGCACCTATTTTTATTCTATTAAGAATTTTGCCTACTTTTTCTAATCTATTTGATAAACTAGCTTCATCTTAAACCATTTAGTTGTACCTGCTTACCAAGTTCAAACCGCTCAATTACCTATTAATTGATGTGAGCTCTAAATCAATCTTATCCAGAGAATCTAATCCTTTAGAAATAGATTTTCCTAATTGAACTACTTTTAATATGGCCTATTCTAGAATACTTAAATCAGATAGAACAGAAGGATTTGGTAAATAAACTTAAAGTTCTTATCCCAGTTCTCTTTTGAATTATAATTTTAAATCCTTACCATTCTTAAGCTACTTTTCAATATCATTCATCGTTTAAAGTAGTTAAAACTTATTATCACACTTTTAGACTGCAATCAATTTCTTAACAGAATTAAATTAATCTTCTACCTATCTCAATTTGGCTGAATATTCATTTATATCAACATCTCTTTATTCAATAAGTTTTGGAAGATTTGAGGCATTTTGTAAATTTTGGCAAATTTCATCTAATTAGGCCTTATTCTTATTTACATCAAGCTCGCATGTTTCTATTTCATTGATAATGTCGCCTATTTCCTCTACTAAATCAGTCAACTTTTGTTGTCCTACGATTTCGTTACCCTTAGTATATACGTTATCAATCTTCAATTTTAAATCTTCATAAGAGAAGAAAAGTGATTCTAAATTTTCAAGAATATCTGTCAACTTTTAATCTTAATTCTTAAGAAATTGTTCCTTAAGATTGTAGTCACTGGTGATACCTGTTTGCATTGCCTTAATAATTGGAGTCAATTGATGAGCTAGATTCTTGGCTGCGTTTATTTTTTTGATAAAGGTATTGAAGTTCTATGTCAAATCTTTGGTTAATTGCTCAAATTGGTTATTTAAGGATTATATTTGCTCATACTTTCTTAGATATGTTTCTAACTCTTCAATTCTCTTCAATAAATCTGAATGGACATCCTATGTCTATGAGAAAGTTCTAGCAGCATTTTCCTAGCAACTATACAATTGTTTAAAGAAATTGATTACTTTGTAAGACTTTGAATGATAACTTAAAGGTTTTGTTGAGAATTAGGCTATCCTTTGATTTAATTTAGTTATTCTTAAGCTAAAAGATGTTAGGCCTTAATACTAGCTTTATTCTTCTCTAATATCCTAATATTTTCCTCAATTTATGATACCTCCTTACCGATTATTTTCATTTATTATTGAACTTCTTCATCATTAATTCTTAAGCCATCTTATATAAGCTTTAAATATTCCTCTTTTTAGTTTTAACAAAAGAGAATTTATTCATCTATATCTGCAATGATCTAATCTATTTCTTTAACTTTAGCTCCAGCCTCATTCTCTTTCAATTTTAAGCTCATATCCATTAATTCTTGTGAATCCATAAGAATTGTATTCATTTCAAATGTAAATCCCTTTAACTCATCTGTAAAGGCCTATATATCATTCTCTTGTTTTTCTAAATTATCCTTTGCTTCTTATAGCTACTTTGTGAATATTAGTTAGGTATTAAGATCATCTAAATCTTTTGTAAACACTTTTAACTCTTCTTCTTGTCCCTATTATTTCTTTTTTAATATCTCTAACTTATCTATGTAGCCTCTATATAATTCAAATTTTTCATTAAATATCTGTTTTATTTCTCCATTATTATTTTCATCAGGTAAAATAATGGATTCTAAGTGGATTTATATTTGTTAAAGATTCTTTCCAATTTGAGATATTTCCTTAATATTGCAATTCATTTTTGTGATATTAGTTCGCTTTTAGTCATAACATTCTTGAAGCAATTGATACTTTTAGCCATATTTTGTATTGAGATCAGCTGCAAGATTATGAATTTAATGAAGTGCATCTTATATTGAATTGCCTTTCTCGATTTCATTTCTAATGTTTCTTGACAATCTAAAAATTCTTAAAAAGTAAAAAATAACTTGTCATTGTTTTTGAGACACTTTTCCCATTTTTCGACAATTTCATCTTTCATTTATTGATCATTCCCTGTGCCGGTCGATAGTATAGGACATCCAACTGCCTTCTAATTAATATCCTCAATTAGCTATATAGTTAATTAAAAGTAAAGATTACATCATTTAAACCATTAATATCATTTGAAAGCAATTCCTTCTATTCTTAAAGTAATTTAAAGTTAGCTAGCTCCTCATTTAACTTCGTCATCAATTACTATTAAATATCTTCATCTCTTTCCTAATCATTGATATTGCATGCATTTTATATAGCTTCAATATCTGCCTTAATAACATTAATATTCTTTTCTACAGCATTTAGAAGATTTTATAAGGAGTCCTATTATTGTTTATTTTACTTAAGAGCTATTTAACATTCATTTTTCATATCATTTCTCTTTTTCTTGATAGCTTATCTTAAGTTCACTTCGAGCTAGTCTAAACTTTTTTCAACCTCTTCTATCCGATCTCTTTTAATTTCATCTAAAACAGTGGTAATATCCGCTAGATCTTTTTCGTGAGCTGTTAATTCATCATCAGTATTCGAAAAGTAATCTACTTACCTCATTAATGTATCCTTCTTGCTTTTGATCCTTTCAATTAAATTCTATATTTGTTCGATATTCTCCTATAACTCTTTCCTTAAAGGTGAATTCATTTCTAACTTTTCACAATTTGCTTCCAAATTAAGAAGTTTATCTTCATAATTCTCTAGTTGCTCTTATAGTTTTTCATTTTTCTAAATAGCTTAAGCAATCAGAAAGTTGCATTGATCTTTCTTGGAATTTTCCTAGCTTTCTTAATATTGAAGATAGTGATCATTAAGTTTTTCTAAGCTTTTTATTACACTTGCATCTATAACATCTTTAAGCTTCAACAACCTACTGTATTATTCAATACAGTCCTTCTTTTAGGAAATAAAATGCACCAAAGATATATTTTAATTCGATAAAGTAGTCTTTTCTTAATAGATTTCACTTACTTCATCATTATTTAAATCTTAAACGTCTCTATACTCTAGATATAAAAGGTTTTCCTGATCAATATCAAAACGAATATCTTTTATTTGTGCCTTAATCTTAGCTACCTCCTACTATATTTACTTTAAGTGAACATCATTTTCGTCCTTGAATAATTATTTCTCTCTTAAAAGTAATTCTAGAGTTGAAATCTTTTCTATAGCATTTTTTTATTGAGAGTTTATTTAATCTATTATTTAATTATTTTGTTAGATTTAATTCTATGATTCATTATGAATATCCGATCTAATTTCTTATATTTACTTATAAAATCTTAGTCTTATTTAATTAACTAAATTTTTTAGATCTGCCACTGCTTATTCATTAGTAGCTATATCATTTTCTTCGGCGTTCAATTTTATAGAGTTTTTCTGAACTGATTCTGGCGCTAGTTCACTTATATCTTTATTGCAAACTTTTAATGATAGGAGTTAAATTTTATCTTTCACATCTCTTTTATTTTGAACTGATTCCTCCAATTTAGACTTAAAATCATCAAGTTCTTATTATATAGATTCCTATAATATATTATATAAAAAAATTCTTACCAATAATTCCATACCACTTTCCATTATTATTTACTTTTTATTTGCTTCTATTTCTTTATATGTATCTTCACAAAGCCTCTGCACATCCTCAATATCTTCCACCCTTTACTGCCAAACCCTTGCTGTAATTTCATACTTTCTGATATCTTTCAGTAAATTGATTTTATCTATTAAATTAATCTGCAGCTTATCTTGTTCTGAAATTTCAGTTTGAAGGTCACTCATCTAAGCCAAGAGTTATAAATTCTTTTAATAGCAGGATTTAGATTATTGCTAGAGTTCATCTTTTTTTTCTTTTAATTTTGCAACTTAATTAACAAATTTAGGCATATCTTAAGAGAGTTGTAATTTAGTGTTAAGCTTTGCTTTTAGATCATTATCTAGCTATTCTTTTGATGAATTCTTTTCATTTAGAAGACCCTACATCTAACATATTTACTCTTCTAACCGAGAATGATCTTAGATTTCTTTTTATAAATCCTAGGTTGTGGATTAAAGATTACTTCTAATATCATCTAAATTACCTAATGAATTCAAACGTAAACCTAGTGCAAGCTTAATTTCCTGCAAATCTTCTATTTTTTCTTCAAGTGAAGTACGCTAAAACTTAATCTCCTTAATTTATAACCTTATTTGCTCAATTTCCTCTGCTATTTGTTTAATTTATATGATCTTATCCTTCATTGATTCCCCTTGTTGTTAAGATAACTCAGCTATAAGGCTCTCTTATAATTACTTAATTGTAAGATGTTCTTATCTTTATTTAGTTGTAATAGTCTCCTATTTTTCTAATTCAAGTTTCTTTTTCTCTAATCTATAATTTTTATTATATAATAATATATTACTCATTTTCTATTCCTGTTTTCTCATTGATATATTTGGAGAGCTTGCCTTCTAGATTTATGGTAGAATTTTGTGATTTAATCTCAACCTACTTCTATTTATCTTTCATGCTCTCTTGTTATTATCGAAGATCTTATGACAAGGCGGAACTCTTCTCTTATAATTGCTATATATATCCAAACAATTTTGATTGTTTCATCTCTTATTTACTATTAGATATTTAATGGATAAGAAAGATAATACCTAATATTTTAATCCAAAGATTAGTTTTCCATGTTATTTATTTATTTTTACATAATATTATTTCAATGCAATTAAAGAATAGAAATGATGAAAAATGGGAATAAGAATTAAGGAATCTTTTTTATCAATGGTAAAATATCAAATTTTTCTAAAACTCAATACTTATCTAATTCATTATTGATGGGATATGCTCAATTAGCTTATGACAAGTACTCTTCAATAGCTCCTGGGCCTTCTTCTTTAATCTTATTCACTGCATCTTTGTCAAGAACTTTTCCATCAGCTGCACTGAGAATGTAAAGTTTTGGTACTCCTTTAACTGGATACTTAGCTATAATGCTTTTAATTCTTTCGTCTCTGAAGGGGAATGCTAACCATGGCATGTGGGAGTAATACTCATTGAACTGCTCTGGATTTTTATCACCTGATACATAGACAACTTCGATTACTTTATCAGATTCATTAGTTTCATTATATAACTCTGCAAAGATTGGAGTAAATTCTTAGCATGGAGCACAGTCGTGCATAGAGAAGTAGATGCCAATTAGCTTGTAATCATTAAAATGGGAAGCAATGCTGACCTCTCCAGTCTTAGAAAGTAAAGTGCCTTAACCAAATATTTCTTCCATAAAGTTTTGCCGGTAAAAATTAAATTTATAATTATGGTAATTTTGATTCCTTAAATAGGAAAAAAATAATTAAAGAAATTAAAAATTGATCAATTCATATCAGTTACTTTTTGTAAGCCATAAATAAATTATTCTTTTAGAAATTTATCGCGTCTGTACCTCTCTTTTAAGCAAATAAATTCTAAGAAATTAGACTAGATCTTCTTGTGGAATTTTATGAATCTAAATACTTTTTCGCTTAATTAACAAATAATTCGTTATTCGGTTAATAAATTTTAATTTTATTAAACTACAAATTCTTAAATTTTTCCCTTTATTCTTTAATTCTACCTAAAGAGGAATGTAAATCATCTCTGAGTTTGCTAAATTAATTAGATTAAAAAATTTCTTCTTAAGTAGGTCTAATACCATTGAGAGGATTCAACCTATTAACTGAGTTATTACATGAGCGAGTAGTTTGAACCTTATAATTGTAAGGCTAGTATTATTATAAGCTTTATAGGGATGAAATCTATGTTGTGTTCTTTTTTATATCAGATTATTCTAACATGAAGAGATAAGGCTACCTTTTTTGGAGTAAGTTCAATCTTTTTTATAAATTAATATTCCCTATTTGAGTCCTTTTAGGTGTAGATTTCTATGTTTGAGCCACATAAATCTTCCGAGGCTATTCTTCCTCTCTTTTTAAAGGTTAAGAATAATGATTTGATGAATTATTTTAATTTTTATCTTATTATAGAGATTTTATTACCCTTTTTTATTTATGTTTGTGATGATGGTGGATTTGATCTCTATCAGTATCTTACTATATAGCTTATTTCCATTATTATATTTAAAGACTCAAATCGCCTGTGAGTTCCTTAACTACCTTATCAATTGGGTCATTTTGGTTTTCAGCTATAGGTGAATAAAATTTATACCTTTTACTAATTCTATTAGTTGAATCATTTTTTTAGTTGCCAATAATTCTTGGTGTTTCTTCAATTGATTAATTAAGTTTTTTATTATCTAATGTTAGTTATCTCTTTAAGACTTTTTCTTAAATTTCTTAAAAATGCTCACTGTTTTTTCCCTTTATTGGGGATTTATCTTTTTAGATGTGTTTAGTCATTCGATTTATTTGATCCTCAAATTCATGACTTTATTTTTTCATTTCACTTAGTTTGCTCTTTACCTCTCTAATTAATGGTGATGAAGGATCCATTTCTGAGTCGGTTGATGATTTGTAGTCAAGGCGCTTGACTTCTTAATTTGATTATTGTTATAATTGATATTATTAGCTTGCTTCTCTTTATGGTGGGGTCAATACTGAAATTATTCTTGATGATTAAATGCTACTTTATTATAGTTCTATTTTTAATTTGGGTTACCTTTGCCCTATAAATGATTACTTTCTACGAGCAAATGTCGATAATGATTGTGAACATTAATGATTATTTGTATTAGCTCTCCTTTTCTTTTTCTTTTCTGTACTTTAAATCTTAGTTTTTGCATCATCATATTGCTCTTTAACATCCTATAATCTCTTTACTAGTAACCAAAACTTCTTTTAATATTCCTTTGGTTTTATAATATCCGATAATAGTTACCATCCTGCTTTATTATTAGAAAATACCATTTCATTTTGCATCATTTAATAACCAAAATCAGGTATCATTCCTTCAAAAGATAGAGCTTCTTCTAAGTTGATGCCTTTAAATGACGGATCTAGGGGCTTTATTGGCACCTTAGGGTTTTTAATTTCAAGCATTAGATGATTATTAACTGGGTCATATAGTTAAAAATTGATACTTTTTTAAGGTTCATCTTAAATTTTTGGCTTAATTAAGTATCTTAAAGTTTTTCTTTACTTGGGATCTGGACTAAGTGGCTATGAGCCGAAGGTGCTAGATTTTCTGCTTGAACTTTTTAAATTTTCAAGAATCCTCACTCTTTTCATTTATATTTCTAACAATTATACAAATTAAGCTTAATAATTTAGAATAATTTTTAAGGGGTTTTGGGG
>LASQ02013107.1:0-11378 GCA_001272955.2 Urostyla sp. PUJRC_G1 | reverse complement strand
CCCCAAAACCCCAAAACCCCAAAATCCATAAATTTACAATCTGAATTATTATCCAAAATTATTTTAAATATTTTAATTTTAATGAGTACTCTTGAGTTCTTTGAAAAATGCCCAGATAATTTTGATGAACAATTTATCAAGAATATTGATAAAAAATATTGTTCAAATATTAATAGAAAATAAATTTAAGAAATCCTTAATTAACTAATTTGCTAAGTATGCTATCAAATTGTCAATAATTTCTCTGGAGTAGAGTGTTCAAGATGTCAAAAATTATATTGCGCCACATGTAATCTAAAATTTTAAGAATGCGCATATTCGTTATCATTTACTTCGCCTTGCAAAGATGGAGGAGCTTTAAATAGTGTATCCTAAGAAAGAGCTTCAAACTTCGAAAAATTGAGGTTTCATTGCAAATATGAAAAAGGTTGTCCTGCAAGATTAGAGTATTCTAAATTTTTAGATTCTAATAGCGAACATTATTAGATTTGCGAATATACAAAATATATATGCAAACTTTGCGATTAAGTTGTTGAATTTAAAAAACTTCATGAGCATCATTTAAATGAGTGTTAATTCAAATATTGTAATAAATGCAAAGTAAAGATTAATAAAGAAAGGTATTGCCATCATAATTGCTAAACCCCTAATGAATAAGATTAGGCGGCTTAGATTACTTCCCAATAAATTTAATAAAGAAGCAGTTTAATATAAGAAGAGGAAAAATAGTAAAGTGCGCAAATTTAAGGATCCTTAAATTATTCAAGCTTAGTTGATTTAAATAACTAAATTTCTTCCCATCAATAATCTAACAAGTAAATTTTAAATATATTAAAAATATTTTAGGTCGTAATAAAGAGTTTAATAAATATAAAAGAAAATTAGATGCGAAGGTTGTTAAGCGTTGTAATTAAAGAATTTTTGTGATAATTGCATATAAAAAGCTTTTAAATGGCAATATAAAAAGAGAGAATTAAAACTTAAATTGAAATATGAATAAGATAAACTTAAATAGTATCAATAATAAAATCAAATACTATGCTAAATTTGTGAAAAAGATATAACTTCTAGTCCTAACGCTTAGACTTTAGTTATATGCAAAGGCCATTTGGAAATAAGTAATGACCTCTATATTATCAATCAATGCTAATTGCACCGAAATTCTTCAGCAAATTTAATCCAATTATCATTAAAATGTGCTTGTGATGTTAATATGTAAGGTGAACGGAACAGCAATGAAGCAGTCAACTAATCTTAGAATTAAGGTACAAATGCAGATTAAATACGCCAAAGAAATTCGGATAATTAGGATATAATTAATAGATATCTCAATGAATTATAATAAAATAATGGTCAAATATGAAATAAATAATTAATAACAAGGGTTTATTAAAACAATTTTTAATTAATTTCTTTAATTTCATTAATTAATCGTTCATTATTAAAGTTTGCACAATTCAGCAGCAATTTAAGAACCAATCCTAGCATTATTTAATATCAATTCCACATTAGAAATACTCGATTCTCCTCCAGTAATCTCATTAACTCTCTTTAAGAGGAAAGGAGTGATCTCAGCTCCACCAATTTTCTTTTCCTCCATTTCAGTCAATGCTTAGCTAATAGCCTTCTAAATCATATCTTTATCTGCTTCCTTCTCCTTTGGTACAGGCACAGCAAATAAGAGTCCATTTTTTAAGTTTAGCATATCATTGCTATGTATGATCTTAGCACATTCCTCTACTGTTTATGAGGAGAAGGGTGACTTTAAACCAGAGTTTGAGGTGTAAAAATCTGGGAACCATTCACTCTAATAGGTAATTACAGGTACGCCCATAGTTTCAAGAAATTCCAATGTTTTGGGGATATCTAATATAGACTTGACTCCTGCACTGATCACAGCAACATTAGTTCTGCTCATTTCAGTCAAATCTGCAGATATATCAAACGTCTATTCTGCTCCTCTGTGGACACCACCTATACCACCTGTGACAAAGACCTTAATTCCTGCCATTTGTGCTATAACCATTGTTCCTGCTACAGTTGTCGAGCCTGTTCCCTTTTATGCAATAACAAATGCAAAGTCTCTAAAATCAAAGTTACCACTAGTAAGTTTTTACCTTCTTGAGCATTTCCTTGATGTGTGCTTTCCTTCCTTTGAAAGCCATTCAATTTCCTCTTTTTCTAAGCCTACTTTAACTTTTCCATTTATTATAGCAATTGTTGCAGGAACACATCCATTTTCCTCAACTATTTACTCGACTGCTAGAGCAGTATCTCTATTTTTAGGGTACTCCATACCATGTGTAATTATTGTAGATTCTAAAGCAACAACTGGCTTATTTTATTCGAGAGCTTCCTTAACTCTTGGACTTAGTTCAAAATACTAATAGCTTTAATATTCTTTATATTATTACTTAAGGTGGAGGAACATATTACGGTCTCTAAATTGCTGAAGATACTGAAGATATCATATTTAATTATTCAATTATAAATAATTTAATTATAGAATATATGATTATTTTAAAATTTAAATTCAAATATGAATAAAAATTTGAATTCATTTTAAGGTCAGGCTCATATAAAGAATGTTTTATATAATATTCATTTAGAAATTATTAATGATTATTTGATCATAAAGGTTAATGAAGATAATCTTAATCAAAGTAATATTTAAAGCTAAGCGTTTTAGTGTTTTGGTAAGGAGAATTCCATAATAATTAAATAGAAATAATTACCTAAAAAGCTGGTTATAAGCAAAATATTGAAATATTTTTCTCAATAATAGCCTAAGCTATTAATAATAAAGGAAAAAATTATCCATTAATTGACATATTAAGGTATTTTTAATCTATTTAAATGATATATATATAGTACATAAGAATTATAAGATATTAGAAATTAAAAAAGACAACAATTAAATTAATCCCAGGTTTCTACTTAATAAAGCTCTAATAAGAAATATATTATAATAAGATTAAATATTAATGGATAGAATATTTAATATCCTCTTCCCTTAAATTAATTTAATGAATATCAAGAATTATTGCTTTTAAGAAAAGATTTAATAAATTAGTTATAATGCATAAATAATTCAGGGAAATAAAAAACTTAGTTTTTATAATAAGAGAATTATCAATTACAAGAATAATTAAAAATGCTTATATCATTGAAGAATTTTAATGAGTAAAGAGACAATACAATATAATACTATAAAGAAATATTCGATAAAGTTAATTTTTTAAAATCCAACTTATCTTGTTCTTAAAATATTTAATTATTATAAGAATAAATTTATGACAGTGAATAATAACTTCAGCAGGAATAATTATAAAATTAACAAGCATTAAAGAAATCACTAAATAAACTAAAGGAATTAAATAATCAGAAAGAATTGTCTTTAATGGATTGTAAAAAATTATAAATAAGAATTTAATAACTTGAAGAAGAGTTAGAATAATCGATGCATAATATAAATAACTATCAATAAAACTAAAACTAATCTTATATTTCCTCAAAACCAAAAAAGAAGGCCCTACCCTAAAGATCTAATTCTTAACTTTAATTTACTCCAAAATCAATGAAATCAATTAACAATGATTAAAAATCAAATAATTCCAATAAAAAGTCTTCAAGAATTATATAAAAATTATCTGCGGGGAAAAAAAGCTTGAATAGTAGTTTGAATAAGTCTATAAAGAGTAGAAAAAGTAGCTAAAGTTCTTAACGATTTTAAAAGAAAAATTTACCTTAATAATTTTATAATTAAAGATTTGATTAAAAAGTTAGTTTAAGAGATAATTCATATAAAAAAGATAAATCTCTGAATAGATTTGATAAACATAAAGTTGAAAATAAGCCCTTGGTAAACAAAAATTAAATAAAGAATTAAATTTAATAAAAAATTAAAAGCAAACTTCCTCCTAAAATTCTTCATACAGAATAAAATTTAGCATCAGATTATAGTTTAAGTAATATTCGAGATTCAATTTAGTCCTTTGACATTTAATCATTAGTTTATGATATAAATATAAAATAAGAATAATCAAGAGTTGAAAATAAAGAAAATCATGTTTATAATTCTCTTTCTAAAGATAGGACTAGTTCTTAAGGAAACTTGAATTAAGAAAAAATTTAATATTGTCAAAAATTAGGAACTCAAAAATTTTAGAGTGAAATATATCCTAATGAAAATGTAGACTAAAAGTATAACAAATTATTAGAAATGCTTAAAAGTGCTAGGGAATATAAATGATGAATTTCATATTAATTTCTTTAATTAAATCATTTATTAATGAAATTAAGAATATATCAATGTCATCTTATTCTAAATCTTTATTTTTTAAAATCTAAATTAAAATTTAGTTAAAAAAATTTACCATTTACTATTAATAATTAATTATTTTACATTTTTTAACCTTAAAGAAGGTTCTATTAAAATATAGAGGATGTACTTAATTCTAAAAATTATTAAAAATGAAATATACATTAATTTGGTGTTTGCTAAGATGTATTTGATTAAAATACTACTTTATTAATACTTTCAAGTTTTCTTTGCTTGGTTATAATTGATCTTTATGATGATACACTTTACTTATAATGGAATTTATTTTAATTTAATTAGGCCATCCCATTGGGGAAGTCTATGTTTAAAGCAGAAAGGTCTCTAAATTAATCTTAGCTTTGCAGAACGCTTGATGGGCGTGTCACATTACTATTATTGCTTGATTTTCTTTTTCTATAGAAATGAATATTTCTCTTTAACATTTAATTTGTTTTCTATTCTTAATATTTATTTGATGTTTTTAATTCATATTTTATTTAGTCTCTTTATAAATTTACTGAGTTATTGATTATTATTCTACTTTCTATATCTGGTGTTATCTAATATATGTTGGCAATATTTTATTAACTAATTTTTTACAGTTCACCTCCCTTTTAAGTATAACTAGATTTGCATTATGTACTTGCAGGCTAATATGATATAATAATTTGCTGTTATTAATTCAAATTTTGATTACTATATTGTGACAAATTCTCATCAGTTAACTTAATAGATTTATTTTATTAAATCATATTATAGTAAGCAGAAGGAGCAACAAATTCACTTTCATCTCCAGGGATATATCTAGGTACACCAATGTAATTTTCTTATTCAAACTGCATCGAAGATTTTTTACTCACAAGAGCAGTCTTCTCATTTAAAGTGCTCAAACTATCATTTTCTATTATAGCAATTTATTAATTTTACCCAAGTTTACTTATAACTTTTGTTGTAGGAGATCTACTCCCATTAGCTTATCTTATACTAATCTTTTAAGTTAAAACTTACTTAAAATCAAATTATTAAATTTAAGCATTTGTAAATTCAATTATATCATTATTTAATTATTAAGAAATTTTAATTTTATCCTAAATTATTGATTTTTTTAGTTCTATAGAATCCATTAATTTTATAGTTTTGAATCTCTAAGTTTTACTCGGCTAATAAAGTTTATCATTACAATTATAAGATTATGATTTACTCTTTTTAAACATTTATCCACTATTTCTCTTTTTCCCTATTGTTTTAAGAGATGCCTGTATAAGTTATGCTTTTTATAAAGTTTTTTTCTAAAGTAGCCATTTCAATTAATCTTCCTCTTCAATAATACTTTCATGAAAGTAGGATGGTTTACTGTCTATTGACTCTCCTGTTTCTTCTTTAATATGTTCTAATAGCATTTCAGCTTAATTTTCTGATAAAGTATGACTTAAAGATAATAATTCACTTCTTAACTTATCCGAACTTGACTATTTTTTGCTAATTAGAATATTTTTTCTAGAGCTATCAACTTAAGCATTGTCATTTTGGTCACTATTTGCATCCTTTAATGATATAGTACCTTTCTATTAGTTTACTGATGTTGGTGTTTTAGAACTTTAAGACTTGAAATCCTTCTACTCTTCAGGTGCAGGCAATTTTGTTATTTGCTAAGTATCTATATCCTATACCTGATAGCTCCTTCATATCTTATCTTAGGTATCTATACAATGAATTTTTGTTAAATCAAAATTAATTTCTTAATTCGATGTTTTTTTATTCTTCTTTAAAGTCTTTATAGGGTTTGATAAATTTCTTTTACTTTTAAATCTGCCTAAATTCTAATCTTAATTAATAATATCAACATCCATATAATATTATTTAATCCCTAATGGAATATTTGATGTATAAGAGCTCGATTAGTTCTTTGGACTCAAATAGGATTCACTTAATTAAGGTGTGAAAACTTATTATTCTTATGAGCAAGTTTGATTTAAAGGAATTTAAACTTTTAATTATTACTCCTTTTTGTAAAAATATTAATCACTTTTATGATTTTTTGCTATCTTATCTTGTCTTTTAGATGTTGTAATAAGCCATAATGGTTTTTCATTATCTTTTTATTTAAAATACGCTCTTCTTTAAATTAGTGAATCATTTAATTATTTTATATCATTTTGTTACAAATTTTATTAGCTAATTTAAGAAACTTAGAATTCCATTTATGAATTAAATATGTGATTTTAGATTCTATAAGAATCTTGAAAAACAGAAGCTAAAGAAAATGAAGACCTCATCTCATTATCTACACTCTATTATTTTAAATCACTTTTTCTTATCTTTAATAAATTATCCTTTCCCAATTTTTTTAGAATTATTTATTTATTTTCAGATAAAATATCAAGGTTATTTAGTTTAATTTAATTCATTAATTTGGCATCATTTTATGATTTTTATTTATAAAATCCCCTTTTTTATGATATCAAATATTCATAAAAACTGTGAAGAATTTTTTTTTGAATTTAATTAAATTTTTATTTTCTATTATACATTTAACTAATTCGATTTTCACTCTTAGGTCTAGCATTTTTCTTTATGTTTTTATATTGATAATCATTAATTTTTAATTGAGTTTAGTTAGAAATTACTCGTTCATAATTTAATTATTTTTCAAAATCATTTTTCAATTTTAGGAACACATTTAAGTCTTTCACTAAAATTTAATATGTCCAATCACCTTCTTATATTATTAAAATTTATTTATCCTAGTCTATATTCTTATTCTTTTTAAAAGCATATTAGATTTTTTAAACAGAGGTTACTGGTTCTAACATTTCAATTTCTTACTATTAAGTTTGATTATTTAAATCTGATTGATTTTAACCTTAAGAATGCTTTCTCATCCAAGATAATTATTCAAAATCACATTAAATACCACCATCAACCTTCCCTTAAGATATCGTATTACTGTTTTATTATCTTAATTTTTATGTAATTGTATTTCTTCTTAAGGTTTTTACTTAATTAGCAAAATTTACTTCTGTTAGTTAAATATTTTTGACTTTTATTTCCTTTTTAATTATAATGTCTCGAAATTCTTCTTCAGTATTTTATTCTCTATTTATTTTAGTTGTTTTAGCCTGCGGAGAAGACTATATGCTATATGTTGAGCCTTTATTTGATCTTATCATTATATTAATGTTTGATATTGATTGAATTTCATCGATTTTATGATTTGGGTATAATGGTGACATCATTATTCCAGGTGACTATGAAGATTAGTTGTAAGAGTCCATAATTGCATTCATAATAATAAATTATTTGCACTAATTTAAAAAAATAAAATATATTCTTTAAAATTTGATAAATGGAGAGAGGTTTTAATTCATCTAGAAGAAATTAATCTTCTGTCTCATCTTCTACTTAAATTAATTCTAAAAAAAATTTGCAAAGAGGTAATTAATTTTTAATTCTATATACTTAGAGGGGATGGGTATAATCATGAATTCTAATATAAATCTAATGAGATAAGCAAAAGATCAGTAAAGTTAACTTTGAAAATGTTAACTTTCCCCATTATAAAACGATAATCAAGAACAAAAATCAAACCCAAATGTCTATAATACAAACTAAATTAAAAGATCAAGCGATCTTTTAATGAAAAAGAATAAAATATGCTTTGAAAATAGCAAATATTATGTAAGTCCTTAAAGAAAACAGCTTCATACAACCAAGAAAATGTCAATAGACAATCTGATGATTAACACATTACATTGTAGAAGTGAATTGGCAGTGTTATGACATGTAATTAAAGTAAATCATTGGAAAGAAACAAAATCAATTGGCAAAGGTAATATAGCTTGGTACGGCAATTCATTATCAGAAACAGACAAATAAATAGTTAACAATAGAGATATATGGTATAATCGATACGTTGGATGCTCATATTTATCTCATAAGAAAACATTTTCATAAATTATATGCTAAGCATAGAAAATTCTTTCGAAGGAATATTCAGAATTTTTCCCTTAAACTTTCTTCTTGCCAGAAGATAGAGGCAAAATAAAATAGCTCCTATTTTAAAAAGATGAGAAAAAGACTCTTATAGCTAAACCTAGTAAAGGTTATGGTGGGCATGGTATTGTTCTCATGCAATAGATTACCGATATTCCTGATACTAATCATGATATGGTTGTTTAAGAATACATAATGAATCCTTTACTAATAGAAAAGTAATATTTTACATAATATGATTTCATAGTAAGAAATTTGATATGAGATTGTATGTATTAGTGAAGGGAATAGAAAAAATGGAAATATATTTACATGAAGAGGGTATGGCAAGGTTTTGTACAAATGATTATGAGGAACCAACTTTGGATAATCTTAGAGAATTATATAGCCATTTGACAAATTTTACTCTTAATAAGGATAGTGAAAACTATATTAATAATGATGGTATGATATTTATGAATAATTTTATAGACTTTTTAAATGAGGATAATGGTACAAAGAGATTAATGAGTAATGTTTTTAAATTATTAGAGGATGAATATGATTGTGATATTGATAAATTAAAAGAAGAAATAATTGATGCAGTTAATAAAGTAAACCTTTCTCCATTTTTAATATGAATATAGAGTTTTTTACTCATATTACCTCATATGAAGAACTAATTTCATATTAATTTTGGCAAATAATTCAATAATAAGAATGTTTTCTAACTTTATGGAATAGATATACTTTTAGATGAAGATTTTAATCCTTGGGTTTTAGAAATAAATTCAAATCCTTCCTTTAATATTCACATTTCAAAATATGATAAAATAGATGGTACAAATGAATTTAAGTATATTAATGAAGTATCAGAAATAGACAAGTATATAAAGACAAATATTATCACAGATGCCTTTAAAATATTGATGGATGAAGAATCAGATTTTAATTTAATATATTCAGAATCAGAAAATAAAGATTATAAAAAGATGAAAATATTTGATGATATTAGATAAGTTTATGAAGGTTTGTAATCCTAAAGAGAATTCTCTGGTATAAATAATTCATAATTTTAGAAATTAGCTCTAGTATCTTAACTATATAAAAGTAAAAACCTAAATAAATATGATTATGAATTTATCTTTTAACAGTTACAATAAGGTCGAAAGAAACATAATAAATAAATGGATTTAATATAGTTTATAGAAGCTTTGATTGTAATAGTTGAAAAGTTGTATAATGAAAAGTGGAAATATAAAGAATTTTAAGAATATATTAACCTTATAAAGCAATATCTGCTTTGATTATATCTTAATTTCATTAATATGTTTATTTTGAAGCTAATATAAATAATCATTTTCTGAAACCAATTGAAGTGCCTCTTTTATTATTATATTAAGTGGTATTTCCAATATTCTTTTTAGCAGGACCACCTTTACTTTTTATTTAATTTTACTAGAATTTCTTTTCACAAAATGGTATGTGTCTATCTGCGGCGTTTTCATTAAATTTTCTTCCACAAAATTTACAATCAACCCTATCATCATAAGAATATGTCTAGGGTATATCTTATTTACCTCCACCACCACCAGTGAAATTTGAAGGGCCATCATCTGATCCTCTTGCTGCCCTCATTGCTTGCCTAAACATTTCACTTTATGCTTTCCATTTAGCCGCATTTGAGCCACTCTTAATAGGCTTTTCTTAGGCTGATTTTTATTATTACTATTTTTAAGGTTATTTCTTTTTACTATATCCTCCATCATATGCATTTTTGTTTGCTTCATCCTCAATTTTTCTTTATTCTTTTATATCAAATTGTTTTCGCTTTTAAATAAAGACTTTTTTACAAATCTTTGCATGCTTCATTAAAGCCTATTCATTAAATTTTCTTCCGCAGGAAGGACATTCCATTCTAATTTAATCATTTTCTTGTACCTCTTCTTCATCATCCTGATTTTAAAAGATATTTGATGGCTTTTAATTAAATTTATTAGCAATATTTTTAGTACTTCCACTAATTTCATATTAATCGAAATTCTATGATTCATCTTATTCATAAATATTCTTTTATATATTTTAATAGGTATTTTATTATAAATTTTATGATTGGTTTACATTTTCCAAACGCCTTGTTTATTATTTTCGTTCTGGCTAATATTATGTGGGTGCATTTTATGTAATCTTTCTATCATATTTATCCTAAGAAAGAGCGTAACCTCCACCCTATCCTCCGTTTAGAATAACATTATTAACAGTATTTATTGTTTTTAAATCATCATTATTATCAAAATCAGGCTTAAAAGCTCTTCTAAAATTACCATTCTTACCATCTTAAGGATTAATCACTTATTTTGGTATATTATTTGTAGGTTTAGGAATATGTGCAAATTATTGCTAGTTTTACCTATTAGATCGAATTTAAGGTTATTTTTAAATCTTCTAATCCTCTTCATCATAATTCAATGATGATGCTCTCTCATTATTCTTAGAGCTCATTCTGTTTTTCAGTAATTAGAGATTTTACCTAGCTGCACAAACTTCTTCTTATGTATATGTTGCTTATCTATTAAAATTATTTACTCTTTTATTTTAGAATTCATCAATCGGATTCGAATATTATTACCCTCCTCTATAGTAGTTATCGGAAGTTTTATTTATAAATTCTTATTATTGCTAATTCATATAGGATGGCTAATTTTAGAATCCATTGGTTATTGTATTAAATGTATTTTAATTATTGAATTATTACTGTTATTATTGGTGAGTTCTTTAGTAATTCTAAAACCCAACTGTTGATGAAGAGGTTGATTCACTATTCTAGTATTGTTATTGTTGATAGGTGCGCTGGGAGTATTTTCCATTCTAAATTGCATCTTGAGGATTCTTAATAACAAACTACTCCCCAGCTGCCTTGAGGATGCTGCCCCCCTTTCTTTCCTCTCTAAGATACTTCGCCTTTTCCACTTAATCTTTTCTCTTTTAGGCCCAGTCATTTGCCCCTGAAGAACCTTTTTAACTTATATTCATTATTAATAACAATAATATTTCTTGAAATATAATAATTTGGGGTTTTGGGGTT
>LASQ02013106.1:0-16384 GCA_001272955.2 Urostyla sp. PUJRC_G1 | reverse complement strand
AAACCCCAAAACCCCAAATTATTAATTTTGTTAATTTAATGCATATTTGATAAAATATTTAAAAATTTAAAAAATGAAGTCATTGAAATGTTCTTAGATCTGCGTTAAACCGATTAAAACTTCAAGGTAAGAGTCTCTCTCATAGACCAGAAATACTCAATCACATTCTTAAAACAAATAATAAACTAATTCTAATAAAAATTCTAGAAATATGAAAAGTATCACTCTAGAACCTGCATAACCAATTCAAAATTTAAATTAATAATAATATGTAAATATTTAAAGTTGCAAAAATGTCAAATAGTAATAAAAAATATTGAAATCTTTGGTTAATGACACATATCATAAATAATAATAATAAAGTTATAAAAATAATGTATTAAAAATGAAAAAGTTTATATCTTAAACAATTAATGAAGACACTTATAAGAAATTAGGAAATTATTAATCTTTCAAGCTTTAAGCTTAATAATAAATTCAAGTAAATCACTTAAATTCAACAGATAAATGTAATAAGTTAAGATTGTGGTCATCAATCGATACTGCAGGTAATTCATCATTAAGTTTAACAAGAAAAGAGAACACTCGTTACTTAAATAAAGATGAAATAGAGGACTAAGAAGAATTTGAATAAATTAAATCTTCCAAAAAATAATAGAAATAAGTATCTTAATTAGACTACTATTATGAAAAAGAATCATAGTTACGAATCCATCATCAGAAACATAATAGTAAGGTTTTTAAAGATTTTCTAAATTAAAGTGAAATTGAAAACATGAATAAATAATCATTCCTTTAATAATGCTAGGATAGAAGGTCCTAACTTAATTGTATTAATTTGAGAGATAAATAAATTAAAACTCCTCTTTCAACTATATTCTTATAGAATAGACCTTAAACAAATTTAAATACTCTGAAGTAAAAGAAGAATTAAAATTCTTTGTTTAGTGTCAGAGTTTAGCAATAGGTATTTGATCCTAATTAAAATTACCTTAAGACTCCTATTCCTGCTACAACTAAGAATAGAATTAACAGCAACTTTAGTTTTAATTAATTAAAATAAGATTAAAATAAAGAAAATATTATTAATTCATAAAAAAAACAAGATTAGATAAAAAGTTCAAAATCAATATATAAGAATAGTAAATCTAGAACAAATAATTTAAAATTAACAAAGTAGGGCAACTCAGTTATTTAAAAATCATCAAGATGTTCTAAGAACAAAGTAAATGAAGATGCAAAAGAATCAAAAGAAAAGCTCATTAAATTGCTTTTAACTACAAACTAAAATACAGCCAAAAGAAATCCATTAGCAAATAAACCTAAAGCTTCCTAACCTCAAATAAAATTTAATAAAGTAAAACAATCATAAGATAGCCAATAAACTATATGTCTTGGCTTTTTAGTTTTATTGTCCTCTAAACTATTCTTAAAAGTACAATTGAAAAAATAAGAACTCCTTTAAAAAGCATTTAAATAATTCAAAATTGAATAATAAAATAAATGCATTGTCCGTTTTGATAGCGAAGAATTTGATTCATTATCTGAATCTAATAATAAATTTTGTAATGATTATAAAATATAAGAATTAGATGATGAAGAAGAGGATGAATTTGTACCAGTATTGATTAATAAGAGATAAAATTCTACTAAAGTTTAAAAAAAAATTGAAAAAGTAATATCCATTTTAAGTAATTTAAAGCAGGGCATTAATTGATAGTTTATAATATAAGAATAAGTTAAGAAATTTTTATTAATATTAATGATCACCATTTCCTTTCAGCCATAGTTCTTGTAGCAGTCGCATTCATAATATTATTAGAAAGTGTTCCTGTCAATTAAGTAGCATTAACATAGTTTAGGCCATCAATGTCTTCTTAATTGCTATCATGTTTTTATTTTTTATCCTAATCATTTTTGAACTAATGCAATTGCTAATTTGTTTAAAATGATGCCTAAGTCATATCTCTTAATTGCCTTTGTTATTGCTCCACTTGAGCATTAAGTAAACGAGTCATATGTAGTCTTTATTCATCATGTAATCTATAGCAGTTATAAAAGTAAGGTAATGTGTACTTATTTGAGAGCTTTTCTAATTCCTTTTATTATTTCTTTTCTTCTATTTGCTTAAGAAGCTATTCTCTTTGGTCTTTTTGTTATTATCGCTTGCGTTCTTCTTCTGTGAGATCTTCACCATCAAAATAGGTGCAACCAGAAATATTTTCTCTAGTCTTTGGATGTGTGTAGTTTATAACTTCTCTTGTCCTCTTCATATTTTAAATTAATTATATTCTAGAAAATAAAAATTTATTTTAGATTGTTATTGGATAGAATGAATATTAAATTAGAACGATTTAATTAGATTATAAACCTTATTTATTTAATATAAAAAAAATGGAAGAAATTCAATAAATTGAACAAAATACAGAAAATAAATTATCTTTTCAACAATTAAATGAGAAATTAATTGAAAATTTAAAGGAAATTAATATAGACATTAGTAAAAATGATTAATTTAACTTTTAGCAAAATATTTCATATGAAAATTTACAAAAGTTAGAAGAAATCATAGTATTTATTTAATAATAATTAAAGTAATAATAAAGAATAGCAGATCACGAAGAAATTCTTAAATTTGTAACTTTACTTAATAGTTCATTATTTTGCATAATATATAATAATATTAACAGCTTAATAAATAATCCATAAAATTCTCATGAAATGCAATTAAATTCTCAATAAATGTCATAATAAGGTATAAAAACTATTGCAAAAATTAGAGGCTATCTATATAACTTTGATCAAAGTAAAGATATTTCAGAAAATGATATATTATTGTTAAAGTCCTAAAATAATGATTTTCTACTATATCTATTGGAATAATCAGAAATTCAGGATGGAGTTCCTAAGCTATATATTCTTAAGGTACATAATTAATTATTTGACAAAAAGTTTAGACTTTAGAAGCATATATATCGAAGTTAAAAATTTTTTAAGATAATAAATAAATTAATATGATATTTGATTAAATAGTATAAAACCTAGACTAACCCCTTAAGTAAATAATATTATATAATAAATTTAGTTCACTATTGGGCACTTCATAAGATATTATTAAAAGATTAATGGAAATTTCTGACAATTAATAAAGATAATTAATAATCTAAAAAATAATAAATAATTAGCAAAATGATTTGAAATCAAAATTTATCTCATTAAATGTTTGTGTTGATTTTATTAATCCTAAAAAGTTTCTTTAAGAAAATCCTTCAATAATAAAAGAAATGATTAATGGTTCTGTAGATACTATAGCTATTGGCAAATATGTCCTTAATTTCTTTTAAAACTTTCTTAGTGTCGCACATCGCAGTAAAGAAATAGATGAAAAGGGTATAATTTTAAATTATTTTATATTTTTATAGAATGGTTTGAATTGTGGATCAATGATTATCTTAATGCACTTTAAAGCGATGATGAAGAACTAAGGGAAGCAGTATCAACTTATGTAACACCAATACTAATAAAAGTTAACAAATTCTCACTCCCATATATTCTTTCCATTGTTCTCAATAGAAAAAATGAAAAGATAAATAATCCAGAAATATTGCTCTAATAACTTCTTACTCTACTTAAAATAGCAAGGTAAAATAGAATGATATAAATAACCGACAATGATGAATATATCTACTTAGATAAAAAGAGTTAATAGTAATTAAATAATTTAATACCTAATTTAAAAGAATTTTCTATATTAAAATCTGACTTGAAATTATTGGCTTTATCAGATAAGTTTAAAATTTGTTTGGATATTATGCAGATGGTTACAATGGAGTTGAAAGCATCTGATCCTATAAGTTAGTTTGAATTAGAAACTACAGAGTTATTTATTTAGAATTCCTTATGTACTACTTTTCCAGAATATAGATAAAATTTTGTAAAATGTGTTAAACAATTATTAATTAGAATTAGGACTAGTTCAGATAAAGATATAAAAAAATTTATTGAAGGAGGGTAAAAATCAGAAAAATTGCAATAATATATTAGCTTTATTTAAAATTTCATTGATTTCCTTGAAAGGTCACTATATTTAGATAAGATTATAGAAAATACTCTACCATTAATAGAGATCCTTAGAATAATACTTGATTTATTTGGTGATTAAGTTTATAAGGTGAATAACTCCTAAATATTTTAGCCTTGCTATCTTTTATCACATATTAATGCATTAAATAGGACTAATTTGTTTTTACTATTTGTAAACAATCTAAAATCTACATGGTCTTTTATGAGAAATAATTCATTTGAAATTTTAAAAAGATATCCAAATACTTTCCATCTTTACTAAAATAAGCACTTTATAAACGATATTCTCTATTAAACAGCATTAAGTTTTAGCAAAAATCCGAAAGCAATGATAGCAGAAGGCTGTTCACTTCTTTTCAAATTGATATTTTACAAAGGACTTAAATAATTAGAATTTATTGATTAAAATTAAGAAGAAAATGAAATGTAATTGCAATTCCTTAATCAACTGCTTGAAATTTTAAAAGAAAGAGTTAATAAATTTTAATAGAATGTTATAAAAGAAGGTAAAGCCGATTCCTTGCTACATGGACTCTTATCATTTTTTAAGGTTATCTTTATAACAGATTTTAAACTTAATTTCGATCAACTAAATGAATCATAGAAAGATAGATGGAGAGAATTTATTCATAATTTAATATAAACTAGTTTAGATATTAACTAGGTGACCTCAGTCATGCTATCAAACAATGGATTAATAAGTGAAGGTGAAGATGGATCATTTTCGTTATCGGTAGATTGCAGAGGTCACCCTATTCAACTTAATTAAGAAGAGAATAAAGTCAATGAGATAAAAGACTATGAGAATTTAATACTTGTAGCAGTATGGCTTTCTGTTAAAGAAAATGGAAACATGTTATTTAATTTACTTAGTTGGCTTGATATTCCCTCAAATCCTGAAGATTTGACCAAATTGATTAGACATGAAGATATTTAGCTCTTTTCTGAAAAATTTTTGGATATGTTATTTAATTTTAAGCATAGAGGTGCTATTGAAAAAGCAGCGGATACTTTTTCTTTATATTGCTCAAAATTATTGAATTCCAAGGATGAATTCTATAAAAATCTTCCTTATTAGTTACTCTTAAAAGCTTTACAGAATATTACTACTTAATCCTAATCAACTATATTAAGAAGAAGTGCTGGTCTGCCACCAACTATTTTAGCTATTTTGCATGCTGAATTAACTTAATAAAATCCTTTGCTCTTAAATACTACTTTAGAATTTCTAATTAATATTGCCTAAACTACTTAGAAGGAAGATTCAAAGATTCATGCTCTCAACATAATGAGGTTTATATTTTAAGATGCTAAGTTAAAGCAAGATATAAGGAAATTTATAACTCCTTCAATGGTATTAGCAACTGAAAATTTTGGAAATGATTCATGGTCAATTAGAAATTCATCACTAATGGCTTTTACCGCTTTAACCAAAAGAGTATTAGACAGCCAACATTTGTAAGATTAAGACCTAGGTAAAAAAAAAGGTATGGGAATCGGAAAATTTATAAGTAAATTTTAAAGACTAAACAACTATTTTTTGGATAAACTTCATTTAGTAAGTGAAGGTAAAAGTGGCTTAGAAGAAGGAAAATAGAATTTAGTAGTGTTCAGTATCCTGCTTCTATTATCTAGATTAGTTCCTAGTTATTATGTTGCAAGTGAAGAGAATAAGGATTTAGAAGAAGATTCAGAAGAAAAAAAATCTGATAAAAAGAGTTAATGGATAAAATTTAAAGAAGAGGAACTCATGAAAGAAAATCAACTTTTAACTTTGGAATAGAAATAAACAATTTAAAAATAATATATAGAGGTAATTAAAACTTATGATAAAAGTGATACCTATTTTGTAAGAAAAATAAGCGCATAAGCATTACTTCCTTTGATTAGTTTTGATCATTATATTAACTTTATATCATAAGACCTGTAAACCTTTATCAAAAGCTTCAATAATAAGGAAAAATTGAGATAAAATAAAGCACATGGTCTAATGATTAGAATTCATTTATTTATGAAAGCTTATTTCAAATATAGGAACATCATATACAAGCAAGCTTCTCATAAAAATAGCACACTAACTCAATAATAAAAAGAAGAATAAGAGGAAAAATAGCTTATTGATTAATTAGACTAATTCGAAAAGCATAATGATCAATTTAAGTCATAATATTCCATGGTTATTTAGGCATTATACATAAAATGCAAAATCCTTATAGGGTAAAAAGTAATTAATAATTGAGACTAGTGAAAAAGTTTTTAATGAAATTAAAAATTTCTTTATTTCTTTAATTCAGTCTAATATCTTCTTCAAATTATTAAAATTGCTTTTACTTTATTATTGCTTAATTGAAATATTTATTTCTTTAATATCTTCTTCCAAATTTTATTATACTTCTTTAACTTCTCTAATTGTTGTTCCCTTAGTTATGAAACTACCAAATCGTTATGCGAAAATTTGTGAAACATTTGGTGTTAGCCCTTTATGTTACTAAAATGCTTGTCTTTTCTATTTAGCACTAAATTAAGGAGAAAACCATTATAATTTGTTTTTATCTACTTCATATTGCTTATCAAAGAATACATTATCTAATAGTTCTTCTTCATCTTCTACACTTGAATTACTGCTGAATTCATCTTAATTCATATCTTATTCTTTATTTGGAGAGTCTGATGATTTAAATTAAAATTTTAATGAATTTCCTCTTTAAGGTGATATAATATTTGTAAGAGATCCTGTATCTTTCCTTGATTTTATATTTCGCTTTTATCTTATCTTTTTTAGTTCTTTAATCTTTTAATTAAAGTAGTTATATCTATATTCTGTCATTGGATTTATTGCTTCTTCGCTATCAATTTAATTAATAATTAATTGAGTAACCTTATTTCGTTCATTAGTTCTCAATATATCTATTTCCAATTTTCTCTTTTCTTCCTTATAAGCATTTTCTAAGGTTTAATTATGAATAATATTTCTAATTTGCTTTTTAATTATTGTTTTAAATTTGTGAAAAAATCTCAGATCTGGAGCTTTAAAATTATTATTATCAAAAGACTATTCTGGGTCAGATTCATTAGATTTAAGTTGAGATTATTAATCGAAAGATATTTCTAATTATTAACTACTTGCTTGCTTTTACTAAAACTTCAAATCTTTCTTATTTTAATTATAATTTTGAAGAACTCTTTTAAAATTACCTTAAGCATTATTAGCTTTTATTAATGATTTTTAATGCTGCTCCATCTAAATTTGTTTTTAAAATAAATATTAATACTTTTTCTTTTTATTATCTAGCCATCTGCATTTTTAATACAAGTACCAATCGTTATATAGGTGGTAAATTATTGAAATTAGGAATATCATCAGGCTTTATTGGTCCCAATAAGTCATTAATTTCATCATATTCTCTTTATTCTATAATCTACTTCTAATACATTTCTTTAATTTTCTTCTCAATCTGATCAATTTATTCAACAGAAAATCCACCTTAAATCGGACCATGACCATCAACTATTTTATAATGAAACTTTTTCTTTTTTAGACTAGGAGAGAAAAAATTATCACTCCTCTTTTTCTTTGTTTTTTATTAATGTTAAATTTAATCAGTATTTAATTGCATAAAGAACTGAGTAGTTGACTGTAACGAATTCAAATTCTTATACCTCTCCTTAGATATCTTTGTCAAATGTTTATCCTAATATATCCCATCTTTTATATTTCCTTCTATTATACTAAATTGTGGAATCTTATCAATTGTAATAATTCTTTCATCAGGAACTACACAAACCTTTTACTATTTTATTAATTTATACAAATCTTAATTTCTCTTTTCTAAAGGATCTTCATCTATAGGCTATACTGCTTATGGTATTTATTACTTTTATTTTAAGGAAGGCCTAATTGATTGCATTGAATTAAGTTATTTAAATCATTCAGTAAGTTAATTTAATTTATTCTTAAATAGCTATTTTGTTTATGGAGATAATTCATCATCGTTAACTTCATCTGACATAGAAGAGTTACTGTCTTTTTTTGAGAGTCTAGAATTATTTCATTCTCTTCTATTGTTCGAAATGATAACTGATGATTATTTTCTCTAATTAGATAAATTGCTAACTGTTAATCTGCCCGATTTTGTTATCTAATGCTAAAGTAGAGATCTAGGCTATTCAGTTAATTACTATTTCTTTAGCTCTAAATATGAAACTATTTTATTTGGAGATCTATTAAAAGGAAGATTTACTTCAGCCCCTTGCAAATAATTAATATTTTTCTTAGATTAATTAAAGCTATAATTAAAATCTGTTAATTTAATATGCTAAAGCTGTTTTCTCCTGTCAAATAGGTTAATTTATTTAGCAGAATTTGTATGTTCAGTTAATTAATGTGTTTAAATTTAAGGGAGAACTGCCAAATTATCTCTTCTTGAAGATTAATGAATTAATGTACTCTATGTAGAATTCGCAATAACATCATTTAAATGATTCTAGCTATAATCTTAATTCTTTAAAAATGTTGGGGAGTTTTATTTACTAAAGAATAAATGAGATGGTTTATCAGTTATTTGTAATGGTTAAATCTTTTAGTTATTAAGTAGCTTATTAAAAAGTTTTGAATTTGATTCTTTTTGCTTTATTACAAATCATTAGTGAAATTATTGCCTAACTTTATTCAAATCAATTTTATCATGTTAATTCATTTTTAAATTTAATTATTTAAATTAAAAATGAAAAAATATTCTCAATATAAAAATTTAATTACCACAAACAATTATCGCTTCTTAAGCAACAAACTAAAGCCAAATAATAAAATAGTTTAGAGATAATTAATGAGTACTCTGCTTAAAATATCACCTCATATTCTACTTGGACTTTTCTTCATAGTAACTTGTATACTTTTTATCAATTAATATAAAATAGTTAACAATCATTTATTAATTATTCCAGCTATCACAGGGACAATACATTATATGTATTATAAAAGGCATCTTTAAAATATGTCATTATATTATGAACTTAATAAAAATTAGCATAATCCACATTATTAAAAGGCATTTAATATGATTAAAGAGGTTTTATTAACTAACAGCGAAATGAAGCATTATATTTAACAAAATAATAATGATTTATATAGAAATTTGATCTTTGAAAATCCTTCATTAACAAATTTCAAATATAAGGATAGAGGATTAGTTAATAGTATAGATGAAGTTAGGGCATCATATCTATTTGAAGGGAAATTTAAAGATTTAGATTTGAATAGTGAAGGCCAAATAATAGCTAAAATCCACTTTAATTTAGCAAATAATGAACCCTTTTTTGAATCATATACAGTATTTTTGGATAAACCAATGGAAAAAACTATAAGGTTGATTGAATCCGATATAGCTAAAGATAATGAAGATATATTAAGTTAAAAAGGAGTTTATGAAAGGTATATGAAGCGTGATAGTGCTGAATGGAAAAAAGGATAAGGTATGCGGGATACATATAAAGATAAATATAATTAATGAGCAGATTAATTTCATTACAATTTAAATTATTTATTAAGAAAAATGACAACGGCTTACAGTTTTCCAAAAGGAAAAAGTAAATTAGAAATTCTCATTAATATATTGTTTTAGTAGCAGTAAAGAATTAATTATAAGGATAGCCAGGACCCGGCTATATTAAGACAATTAGGTAAAAGTTAGATACAAAGTTTTTATTCTTTCCCCCGAATCAATGATCATTAAATCTTGTTGATCTCTCTGTTTTGTTCTTGAGTCTTATTCAAAATGCTTGCAAATCTTTTCACAATTAGCTCATTGAGCCTATTTTCTTTTTCAACTGCACCGAGGGAATAATACAGGTGTGTTCCTCCATATCTCAGATATAACTTTAAATCCAGCTATCCTGCTTAAATATGTTAATACTCTTAAAAATCGAATTATATCCATAAATATAGATATATTTCTCTTTTTATGATAACGGCTGTGCATATTGCTTGCGATAAATTCTGTCTATATTCAGCTTTCTCCTATTTCGATATATTTTTTTCTGTCATACCCACTTCAATAAATTACACTGTATCTTTCTTCTAATAACTATGATTCAACTAAAGATTCATTTAATGTCTACTCTCAGTTTCTCATCTAGAATGCCCTTCTTAAATGTATCTAATTCTGCTATATTTCAAAGATATTAATCTGCATTAAGATTATCTATTTATCTGTCTTGCTGCCCATATACTACTTAAGGAAATTATATTCCTTTCATTAATTATAATTATCTTTTTCAATTATAATATGAAATGACAAATAATTATTTATATCTCTGTCTTTTCTTATATGCATATTATTTTCTCTTCTTAGTTAGCTAAGTTTCAAAAGTTCAAAAATATGTTCTCAAACTCCATACACCTGTGTGTCTTAATTTCCGGCTAATATGGCTAAGATGGTATCTTCCATGCACCTTAATATTCGTACTCATATTTGAATTAAAAAAGTAATTATTTTAGTATTGGAAAAGCATAAAGAAACAATAGAAAGGGTGATGAGGTGCCAGGACCTGGATAATATTTAAGGTATTCGGTAGCAACTAACGGTATCACATGAAATATTAATAAACACCTTATGTAGCTGTTTAACATGATTTTTTGAGCCTTAAATCCAGAGCCTGGATAATATTCCGCATCTAATACAATTCATCCACAACCAGCATCATATTCTATGGGACATCGTACAGGAGGTTAAAATAGCGCAAATGTATCAAAGCATGAACCAGGCCCAGGTTAATACAATGCCAGTGGAAATGAAGACCCAAGAGTAAAATAAATCTCTTACTCATTCGGTGGAAAATTTGGCACAGTTTTAGGTGCGAAAGATCATAATCCAGGACCTGGTTAATTTCATTTGAGACATCATTCACAAAATTAGACAGCTTTCGAAGCATTTACGAAATTTCAATAAGAATGAGTCTGCAGTCTTTTAATTCGAGTGGTCCAGTGTAAACTTTCTTATAGTTCTCTTCATAAACTTGATCCAAAGGTGCTTCTTTGGATCTGTACCAGTCTGTTGCTAATGAGGTCCTTAATCTAATGGTCCATCAGTTTAGGATGAAGATGAGCTTCAGCAACTCCACATTCATGGACTACTTGAAGCTAAGATCCTGATCCATCATAATATCATCAGAACGATTTTAATCTCAAGAGGTTGATGGCTTGGCTAATTCAATTGGTAGCTGCCCGTATGTCATAAAAGAGATCTCAGTTCCAGTTGTATCTGTGCTCAATGGTTACCATAGCTTAACGCAGAGATGGGTGTTATATCGATTAGGTTCGGTTCTGACTCTCAGTAATGACTAGATATCTTGTAAGATGATCTTATCAAGGTAAACTTCCTTCCACTTCCTCGAGTTTTCATGTTTAAAATGCTTGTATTTGACCAGGATAATATACACATGATTCATTTGTGGGAGTTGGCCCAAAAATTGGCTTTGGATCTGGCATAAGAAATTAATTTGGTAATGGTTAATCTAGAGCACCAGGACCAGGTTAGTACAATTATAATGAAGATATTGGAAAGGCTGGACCAAAAGTTTCCATGAAATTTCGACCTTAATCAGCTCATTCTACAACTATTGATGTGCCAGGCCCAGGTTCTTATAATCCAAACGCGAATGCAGTAAGAAATTCTACACCAGCTTCAAAAATTGGAACATCAAAAAGGGGCTAAATAGATAGATCGTAATAAAATATGCCTGGCCCTGGACATTTTAATACTGTAAACGGATTAGCATCCTGTGGGGTTAAGTTTGGCACGAGTACACGCTAATCAAGATCTAAATAAAACGTCCCAGGTCCAGGTAACTATGCAGTCGAATAATCAAACAATTAACCATCATATTCAATGGGAGGAAGATACAAAAATAGTAAAGGAGAATATAAGCCTGGTCCAGGTTAATATAATCCTGATGTTCGCCTATCTAAAGAAAACTTAGGAGGTATTAAAATAGGAACTTCTAAAAGAAGTGGAATGCATGGTTCAGATGTTCCCGGTCCCGGAAACTATTCCCAAACTCACCTATTAGGTGGGCCGAACTATGGCTTTGGTACTGGTTCTCGTGGCAAAGGACATTAAGATCAAACTCCAGGCCCGGGTTAATCAAAACATGATTCATTTCGAATGCTAAGGTGATATTTAGTATCATGATGTTTCCATAAATCCGTCTGCATTCAATTTGGCTCTCTGCCTGTGTATCTGCTCTTTAACTTCATCCTTGGCTCTCCTTTTTTCTCTAGATAGAGCATCATTCTTCTCTATTCATCACGGTTAATATAAGGTCCCCTACCATATCTCTAATTTGCCACGCTACGCAATGCCAGATAGAAAGGAAGAATACAAATATAGATGATGATAATTTTTTTAAGAGAATATTTATTAAATAAATTTAAATTAATTATAAGAAAAAAAATAAATTCGTTAAAGTAAGAAAATATGAGCTTTGCTGTGCCAAAACGTAAAAAGTCTATAAATAATAGACCAGTATCATAAATGAAGCAATCTACTACAGAATCATCTTCAACAGCAAATAAGTCATTTGAAAGAAAAGTAAATTTTACCTCAATTAACAGAAATATAGTAGAACAATATGAAACTTTCCTGCTCGTAGTCATAAAATCAATTACTATTAGAGTCATGGGGCAATACCATAATGCACCAAGTGCATGATGATCATACACCACCATCTAATATTCAATTAAACGCAGACTCTAAGTTTTAGAGAGTATTTGATAGAATAGGCTTCATAGAAGATGCTTTATCAAGAGTGGAACTCTAGTAAGACTCTCTTCGTCCTCTTATTAAGCAAATAGAGGGCTTTATAAGCAACAATGAGAAGACGTAGTAAAAAAAGAAACCACCAGTCATTATGAAAGAAAATAGCAATACCTCTACATCATCAAACCAAAAAGACCCTGACACCATTTATAGCTCTCAATAGAATCAACAGAATACATTTTAAATCCCCTAAATTGAGAGGGACATAAAACTTCTTATGTAGTAAATGGACAAAATAAGCAACTAAGTAGAGGCTCAATAACATATGTATCAATAGGATTTCAAAGGCTTGAGATTAAAGGTAGACTCAATGGATAATACATATGATAAGAAGGTGGCTAATTTAGAAGCCGCTATTGCCTAATAGTAACTATAATAGGGCAAAATAAAGGAGCTAGTTCATTATGAGGTTCAAAAGCTACTAAATTAGTCCTTCATATAGGCCATCGAAGAGAAAATCAATTTAGTGAATGCAGAAAGGGACCTCATAATAAAATAAATTGAGAAGGAAATAAAGGAATTAAAAATATAGCAAGACACAATGAAAGAGGAGTACCAGTCCACCATATCAACAGCAGTATAGAGAATCTCAGCAGCGCAATTGCAGCCTAATACCTTCTAGACATAAAATTCAACTAATTATGATGTGTAGAGAGAATTTTAAACCGAAGCAAAATCGGAAGCGATTTCTCAAAAGTCCTAGTCACAAAAATACACTCAATTATTGCAAAATAATAATGAAATAAAGGACGGGTTGGAAGAATTAGAGAATTTCATTCTCTAGTCCTCCGAAACCATAAATGAAAAGATAGAAAACATTCACAAGTAAATGGACGACTTGAATGTGGAGATAAGAGCGAACGTCGCTTTAGTAAAGGAGAAGAAGTAGCAGTAGAGCTCGGAAACGTAGCAATTCGTTCGTGTATTAGGAGAGGATGTTCGTCAATTCCTATTTTGTATGAAGGAAGAGATTGAGCATGTGAACTAGGCAATAAGGGAAAGGGATGCAAAATGCACCTAGGAAATGGATAAAATAAACCAAATAATAAAAGTTCATCAATCCACTATAATAGACACAGAAGAGGAAGGTGTTTCCTACAAAAAGGAGGTGTAGAGACTGGATGCTCTATTCGAGCATTCCACTGTATTGAATCGCCACCTGGATAACACAAGCAAATTCCTATAAAAAGAAATTAATGCTGTAGAAATAAAAATTGACACAGTCAAACACATGGTAATGCAGGAGCTTCAACTTAATTTGTTCGCAGATGAAATGAAATTGATGATGATGACATCAGGTAGTGCGGGCGAGTTATAAGAAGTGGAGGAAGAGGAGGATTCCTCTCATTCAACTACTCAATAAGAGGATGATGACTATACTGACATTCACTAGCAGTAGATAATTACTTCTGATATGTATGATGATGAGATGCCAGATGAATTTCAAGAGTAATCTAAACATCGATCAACAATATACGAGGAAACTTCACCTTATGCAGCTTAAAAGTCTCCTTAATAAATATAGCGGAGATTAAAATGATTAGTTATATTAATAAATTTTAAAAATATGAAAAAGATAATATCTTTTTCACTTATCTTTCTGCTTCATTCCATATTATGTGAAGAAGAGATATAGTAGGAAATTAACAATGAACCTAATTAAGGAGACGAAATAATCTTAGAAGAACAAAATAACGCAATAGAGGATGAGGAAGCTATAATGAAGAGAGATAAAGAGAGGCGTGCACGTGATCGATAATGCAATCCCAAGTTGCCTAATTTAAGTGTCGGCGACTTTAACTTCACAGCGAAGTCGTACAATAAGATAAAGTCGGAGAATGATGTGCTCATTATAGGCGTCTCTGACAACCAATGCGAGTCCTGTTGCTACACTGAAGGCTTGCTGGAAAGCATCCACACTGAGATGCAGACGCAATAGCACAAATATAAAGGAAAACGAATAAAGATCGCTCGGCTTGATCTCTTCTACCTCAAAAGTGAGCTTTCCCAAAAGGAGAGGGAAATTATTACTTCTGTACCGAAGATCTATGTTTATAAGAATAAGGAATGGTATCCTTACTCTTCCTACTTTATGAAAGGATTATTTCTTCACTTTATCAATCGTGTACTCAACCCTTACATATTCCTTAAAACTGATAGTGATATTGAAAAATTCCTTACACCACAAGAAGAATACGAGGAAGTGGGCGAATTCTATTTGAATAAGTATGAGAGAATTGGATCTTATTATGAAAGGATGGGAATGCATACAAGAGTTATCGCATTTTTTGCTGATAAGAAGGAGTACAGCAATGAGTATAGATTATTCAAGCTCGCTTCTTAGGAACTGGCCGAGAGGGATGATCTTCGCCTTGGAATCGTTACTAATAAAACCTTTATAGAAGAAGCGAAATCTAAATATAAGTTGTAGATTGGAAAGGCCATGAACTTTATTTTGCTGAGGAAGAATAATAATGAGACAGTGGTTTACAATATCGAATAGGACACCGATGATATTGGGTATTGGATTAATAAGATGAGTTTGAGTAAATTCGGGGATGATTTGAACAAAGAATCGAAAGTAGTTTATAAGTTACTTTAATAATCAGTCGTCCTCCTTTATATGAGATACGACAAAAATTATTAAGATGAATATGCTAATTCAAAGGTGGCTAAGGATGCTTTATAAAGAATTGCACCAAACTATTTTGAAACAATAAACTTTTTCTATGTAAGTCGACCTGATTTAATCAAAGAAAGGAATGATTAAGGAATTATTTGGGATAGAATGCCCTCATTAACCATAGTTACACCAGGTGGAAACTATTTCCCTCTAAATAGCTCAATTATCTTAGGCTAAGATCCTAATACCGAACAAATTATGCAGGATTTTATCTTCGATTTTACTAAAGGAAGATTATAGCATCCTGATCGTTAATAATAAGTAAAATTCTATGAAAAACGTGAAAGTGATATTTTAGAGAAGTTAGGAAATTGCAAAACTATTAATAGAGAGAATTTTCGTCAAATTGTACTATCAGATGAGCATGATGTACTTTTATTTGCATATTCTAGTAATAAGGATTAATATAATGAAAAAGTAGCTTAGGCAGCATTTGAATTTGATTTTATTTGCTTGAAATTATAATAATAGAAATCTAAGTCTATTATTTGTGCCTAATATGATGCTTATACATATGGAATGAGGGAGGAGATAGATGATCAGGGGATAATACCTTAAATATTTCTCTTTCCTTAAGAGAAAAAAGCTAATAAAGATTTGTAAAAAAAAGGAGGATATTAAAATAGGATTTCATTTACTAAAAAAAATATTAGCTAAGGTAATTTAATCAAATTCGTTGAAGAAAATACTAAAGTAAAATTCAAGAAAATTTAATAAAATGATTCTAAGAAAAAAGAGGAATTATGAATTTATTTAATGAAATTAAGACTTTTTTAAAAATTTTTAATTTGGGGTTTTGGGG
>LASQ02013095.1:0-10250 GCA_001272955.2 Urostyla sp. PUJRC_G1 | reverse complement strand
AACCCCAAAACCCCATAAAAAACAATTTCAAATGAATTCAATGAATTTGAATGTTTAATATATAAAGAAGCTTGTGGTGATTAAAAAAAATCTTCATTCAATAGTCGTTTTCCTTTTATCTCTGCACTCTATTATAGACATGCTTTGTCGCTTTTTAGAACATCGTTCGCTAATGCTTTATTTCTTCACCTCTTCTATCGATTTGTTTGAACAGTTCATCTACTTCTTAAGGTGGATCACGTTTCTCAAGTTCGAAGAAGTTATCTTAATCCTCATCTGCTTGTTCGTCCTCATCCTCATCATTCTCCTACTGATTGTACTTCTCCTTAAATTTCCACATCCTTATTGATTTGTCAGAACCGCCTTGGGCAAACATCCTACCGAAGGACTTGTCAATCTTGGTCAAGCAGTTAATTTGGCCTGAGTTTGAACTTAGCGCGGCCTAGCATTTCAGTTTCTTGTTGTTGACGCGCCAAACCTTCACAACACCGTCTCTGCCACCAGAATATAGCTCCTTATTGTCTTGGTCGGTTTCGAGGCATTGGACCCAGTCAGTGTGGGCTTGCATTACGTCGCAATAGTTCTTTTGAGTGTGGTCGATTTGCGAGTTGCGCCCGATAGCGGGGAAGGTCCAGCATCGCAAATTCTTGTCTCTAGAGCCACTTATGAGGGTATTGTTAACTATGGCGAGAGAGGTGACCACATCAAAATGAGGCGGATCGAAAGCTTGTTATTGTTCATGTATGGACTTGAGTGATAGTGGGTACACATTGTGATTGCGGCAGCCGTAGAACAGCCAATCGGGTGTGGAAGATAATGAAAAAATATCCTAGGTCTTCTCTCGTTCATCCATAGGACTATATTAATTAGAAAGTATAACTCTTACTTTGCACCTTTTCTGAGGTCCCACATCAATAGTGCTCCATTGTTCTGCGTGCCTTTGCCACCTGAGAAGAGCACGTTCTAGTCATTGGTTATCTGCATCGCTCTAATTTCATCTTTATGGCCTTTTAGAGCGCCCACGTTGGTCAAGGAGATCAAATCCCACAATAATATAGCCTTGTCTGAGGCAGTTAGTAGTAGGTTCTTATTGTGCCATACTGTCATGCATTTGATAAGGCCGCTGGCACAGTTGATATCCGAGATGCAGGTCATGGTGTCCAAGTCCCAAATTTTCAGCGATTTATTTGCTGTGGAGTAAAGTTGATTGCCTACGGAGGTGAGGGCGCATATCTGGCCATTAGAGTGCGCCTGTTCCTTATTTATCAGCACTTTCCACTTCTAGTCATCAGCAAAGCCTAAGGTGGGCTAAAATTACTGGGAGGAATTGAGCGAAATTTGCAGATTTTTTCGACTCACATTCGAGAGTCGAGCGAATACGTTCTATTCTTGAGGTTGTGACTACTATTCAATGACAGACTTGGCTAGCAATTGCTACTATAATAGCATTTATTCTTGGCTCTGACTGTTCTGATTGTTCTAGCCAAGAACAGTTTGAGATCGTTTGAACCGCTTGGAGTCGGGCGAAGAGTGCTATTATGAATCTTCGTCCATGGGTTCGTCTACTATGACACGGGGGTTTTCTTGGACTGACTTTTGCTAGTGCAATTGCATGGTCTTTTTAATTTTCCTTTCTTTGCGCATTTCCTATAAAGTGAGCAGCTTTGTCGTCTCCTTGAATGGCATCGATTAGCCTGCTGGTTGCAGTTATTGCTTAGGGCTCTTCTGTATGAATTGCTGATCGTCTTGCAAGTTCAGCGCCTTTTGTAGTTTGATGTCTTGGATCTCCTCTCTTTTGGCCTTTTGCTTGTAATTGTCCAGCTGCCTTTTGAAAGACTCCTTCTCCTGTACTGACTGTTCGTACTTGTGCCTAATCGTTTCAAATTTCTTCTCCTCGTCTCTCTTCAATCGTTCTAGTTCAGCTACTCTTTTAGAGAGCTAGGCTTTGGTTTGCGAGACCATTTGCTCCTTTTGCTTTTTTACCTATTCGGTCTTAGTAGATTTTTTGCCCTTATCATCGACGTTTTCGTCCTATTAGATTTGCTGGGGATTGGAGTTCTCCAAAATCAGTCTCATCATAACTTCCTCCTTTTCCTTGAATTCTGCAGCTATTTTGTCCAACTCCTTCTAAAAGGATATTTCATTGGCCTTCTAGAGCTAGATCATATCCTTAATCTGCTGTTCCAAGTTCTATATTGTGGAGATGTTCTGAATGTTTTGACCTTCTAGTTGCTTCTTATACACATTGACATCGAGGAGTATGCCGAAGAAGGCCTATAAGCATGTCCGTGCCCCATCAATAGAGGTAACTCCATCAAATGGTAGTGGCTTGATATCATCAGCTTAAATATGGGTTAGATGCCCCTTGAGTTCGGTTATCTTGCTGTAGAGGAAATCCTGCTTCTCCTCCATCGACTCAATCGTCTCCTGGGAATCCTTCTCCTCTAGCTATATTACAGCGAGCTCTTAGTCGATTGAGAATAAATCGTCGTCGTTGTTTTCATTCTCCTCGGCTTGCAATTGCGTCTTCTTTATTTCTAGTCGCTCTCTGCGTACAGTTATATTTGCTAGGTGCTTTTGCTCTTCGGCTATTTCTTGCTCGCATTGTGAGTAGGATTTCTACTACTCAGCTATCTTCTGCTGGAGCTCCTTGTATTCAATCATTTTATCCGTGTTTTGGACAATCCAATCTTGTATTTGCTCGATGTCAATTGCTCGCTTTTATTACTTCACTTGCTGCACTGATATTTGTTTCTACTTGTCCAATCTTTGCTTCTTCATTAACGCTGCTAGTTCTTCTTGCTTGCGATTTGCCAGCATCTCCTTCTTTTTGTTATCGCGTTTTAATTTGGTTATTTCTTTATCTTTTCTTAGGTTGGATTGCTTTTGTCGAATTAGCTCGTTGACTTGGTCGCTCTTCCACTTTCTATGCTTTTCCTGCTCTTCCTTTATTTTTCTCATTAGTGTAACTTTTTGGGTCTTCATTCGAGTGATCTCATCCTCAAGCCCCTTCATGCGAGTTTTCTACTTAGTGGCCTCCTTCATTAAAGTTTGCTGCTCCCTGTCCTTTTATCTTAAAGAATTGAGCTAATCTTATATCTCCTTGAGCTTCTTCTTATGCGTCTCCTCAATATGGTTCTTCTATTAGATTGAGCCTGCATTTTTCATTCCCTCCACCTTTTCTTTCTCTAGCGAGCGAATCTCGTTATCCAGCATCTGTATCTTCTTATGGTACTCATTCTTCATGGCTTCCAATAGAGTGTTTTAGAGATTGGAATGGGAGTCCTTGATAGCGGTCAATAATTACTCTTTGTCCTTGAGGTCGCCGTCCAAATAGACAATTTGCTATTCTTGTGACTTTATCGCGATCTTTATTTGCTCGTCTGCTCGTTCCACCTCATCGCTAATCACTAGTTCGTCTTGCTCGGTCACTTTGACTACTTCGTTGTCAGATGATGAGGAAGAGGAATCATCCTCGTCCTCCTTCATATGCTCATCATCTTCCTTCTTAATCAAGGAAACATTTTGGGAATCTTCCGGCTTCTTCACAACGAGAATTGTTGAGAGGTTCTCAATGAAGAGGTCATTAAAGTGTTTGATGTTGTAATCAAGTTCAGATGAGAGCCACTATTATTACGAATTGGAGGAATCTGTGAATGGCTATTGCTAGACACGTTTGGCCTTTTGCACTGTGTAGGACTATCGCTGCTTTTCAGTTGGTTTTGGCACTGATTGCGGTGCCTTCTTTCGCATGTCGTTCTTCAACTGCGCATTCTCCTTCTGCAACTTACTGCAATTGCGCTTGAGCTTTTCGATCTCTCGCTCCTTCGTCTCCATCAATGCCAGATCCGCCTTCATTTATTGGCACGATTGTTCGTTTTCTCTCTGCAGTTGCTTTATTAGGAGTGAGCTCTTGGCTGCTTCCTGCTTATACTCCTCCACCTTGCTCTAATATTCCTCTAAAATCCCCATGACTTTAGCCTCATTACCTCCTTCATCTATGTCCATGGAATCATTAGGGAAGAATTGCTCGAAAAGTTGCTTTTCTTTGAGCTGCTGGGTTAGTTGCTCGAATTGGAACCTGGCTACATCTCTCTCTTTTTAAAGTTGGTAGCGATCGACTTGCTCTAGTTGGAGTTGCTCTTGCACGTCTTTGTGCTGCTTTTGGCTTTCGTTGAGCAGCTTTTCTAGCTTGGCCTTCTCGGCTCTCAACAGTAGCACATCTTGCTCATACTTCTCCACCATGTGCGATGCATCATATGAGCTGATTGCTGGCATCTTGGAAGAAGGTGCCAATTCTCCAATATCATTAGGCAAGGCAATAGTAGACTCGAATTCAATGTTGTTGCTCGTTAATAGCTTCCTGCAATTGAGTAGCTCTCTCGAAAGCTCATAAACCTGCTGTCTCAATTGTGCTATTTACGCGGAGTTGGGGTCACGATTTACAATAGGTTTGTTCTTGATGTTTCTTGCCCTGGAGGCGTATTTTAATGTGTTTAGAGTTTCCTCGAAGTTTATTTCAGCCGGAGATACACAAGCTATCATTGATGTGCGTGAGTTGCCACCAAGTGAATCTTGTAATATTCGAGTCAACTTGGAATCTCTGTAGGGTACATGGCCTTTTTTGTTGTCGTCGGTCAAAGCAGAAATTACATTGCCTAATGAAAGAAGTCCCTTGTTAATACTAATTCCCTCCTTTAGAGTTGCACCTGTAGCTCCTGTTCGCTTCGCCCTTTCTGAGCCAGCGAGATCTACAAAGTGAAACTTTGCCGTCATAAATTCTTCTGATGCTGCGTCACCTCCCGCCTTTGGATCAGCCTTATACAAGTCCTCTATAATGTGCTGTTCAATCGTTATAGTGAAGATCGCATGTGATCAAGAGGACTAGTTGTTCATTAGGGTGGAAGCAGTAGAGCGGAAGTTTGAGCCTAGATCTAAACACGCCGCTAACTCCTCATAAGAAGCGACCTTTTCCTCTCTTAAGCCATACACAGAAATGGTTCCATTTTTCTCCTCCCTAATATTAATCTCCTTCTTTTGTATGAATCTATCAATGACTCCTCCTGGTCCAGGAGAGTGGTCGAGCAGGTCGTGGAGCTCCTCATTGTATATTTCTAGGAATGTGCACTTGACTATGAACTCTGCCTTGGATTTTCGCTTTTCCACTTCTTCAAATATGAGCTTTATAACACGAGGAATGATTCCCAACTCTTCGTCTTTCAATCCAATAGTGTACCCGCTGCCCATTGTATGGGTTTTTCCACTACCTGTTTGGCCATATGCTAATACTGTTGCGTTAAACCCTTGAAAACAACCCAAGACGAGGTTCTTTACGCAAGAGTCAAATATATTTTTCTGCGAAGTACCTATCTCAAAGACTTTATCAAAAGTAAATGGCCTATCCTTGCCGATTGTAATTTAGTTATTCTCAGACTGGCAAGTGACGCATATTTGGGGAGATTCATAGAGCTCTCTTCCTATGAGTGGCCGCACTCTCAAGGCAACTCGCACTGAACAGGCTCCCTAAACAACCGCATTAAGAAATGTGAAGTTACCGCAGTTTTAGCGTTTGCGAAGAAACCATTTGGATTTTCTTCAGTTTCTTGATAGTCACTGTTTCCCAGCTACACAGATTATATTGATTCTCTGTTGTAAATTGTTCTATATTGTATTGTAAGTAATTTGGGATTATAAAATATAAATGAAATGTTTTATTACTGTTAGTTTGAAGAATAATTGCTATCTATCTCCATTTAAAATTATTAATTAAAATTTGAAAATTTATTTAAAAAATGATCATATTTATCAATAAAGTTACTATCTTTTTAGAAGTATTTATGATTATTCTAAATCCTTATGATAAGAATTCGTGAGTGAGTTAATAGATTTTGAAATGATTGAAAATTTTAGTAAATTTTTTGGTTACTCTAATTACTAAAACGAATAGGAATTCTTTAAATTAATACTATTATATCTTTCTTATTTAATCTTCTAGAGGGAGTTACTTTATGAATTTTTCTTATTTTTTGATTCAGTAAATAAGTTCTTTGTCGTATCAAAGCCATCTTGCTTTTAATTACTTTCTTAATGAAATTGTTTCATCTTCTTTTTAAAGCTTGACTAGAAGGGAATCTAATCAATAATATGCCTCGATCTATTGTTCTTTGAAAATCAATTTATTAATGAAATTAAATTAATTCTTTATCATACAAGTTTTTATATTTCTCACCAATGTAATATTTGGCCAGTATATTATGAATTGATTACAATTGGGAAATCTTCTCTGTTAAAAACTATTTCAAGTTTCGATAAATCAACTATTTCTGAATCCTTCTCTTAATTTTTTTATTTTTTCTCCTTCTTTTGTTTATTAATTTTTTTATCCTTCTAATTAGTTTATCTTAAATTGTCCTAGACAAATTAAAACTATTTTGCATATATTCTAGCATCATCTTGCATTACTTGCTCCTTAATCTATTGAGTATTATCTAAAGCATCTTTAAAGGACTCTTCTTCGATAATAGGTGAAGGAATATCTTTCTTCTCATTAGATTCTTTATTTAATCTAGTAAAAGCACCCGTTTTTAATTCAATTCTTTTAGTTTATTATTGTGGAGGAATAATCTTATTCAAATCTAGCTTTTTTAGAGATTTCTGAAGATCTTATTATTCCTCTACACTGATAGTGCTAATTTTTGGGCTATAATATTATGATCTTTAATCATCAATACTATCAATCATTTATTATAATTTATTTTCTTTAATACTTTCCTTGCTTAATACAGTAACATAAAACTTACTTCCATCTTAAATAGGAATTGGGCCATATTCCAGAATTCTTAATTTAGGATCTCTCTTTAAGTATGAACCTCTATAAAAGATTTCAAAATCTTATCCTTTCTTTTATTTAAGTAAATTTTGTTTAATAAGTTTTAATTCTATGCATTTAAAGAGATCTTCCATTGTTCTACTCTTATGAATGCTAATATTGAGTTTAATACTATAGTTTTAGACATCCACTATTAAAAGAATCTCATAGTTATCTACTTCTCTATGTACTAGAGGTTTATCTTTTACATTAGAAGCAATTATATGCTCAATTAATTTTTCTTAAAAGGGCATCTCATCTTAATCTTAGGTCTTAAATATACTCTATTAATTAGGATTCGATTTATCTGTGTTAATTTTAAAAGGTGTTGCAAGATTTTTCTTTTATGCGGATTTTTTCTCAACATATGGATTAGCTTGCTCCTCTTCTTTTTTCATCTTTCTTTGCTATCTATCATCTTTTTTCTATAGTAGAGTATCCTCTGGTATTTTATAGATTTATTCTAGCTCTTCCATTATCTCTCTATCATATTTTTCTTCATAATACTTATAGTTTTATGTTTGAATTCTTTCCCTATAAATCTCAGTAAATGTAGGCCTTTGATCCTATTTCAAATAAATATTGATCTCTGAATTACGGAATTCATCTCTCATCCGATTTTAAAGTTATTTTCTGACTTAAAAATCATCACTGTACTTGTCAGTAAATTCCTTTAAGTATTCATTCATTAGTTTATCCTCTTAATTTTATATATGGTCCAACTTTTTTTCTTCTTCATCTCTAATTAGAGATTAAAGGTATTCTATATCTCTTGGATCAAAGAGCGAGTTACGTTATAGCCTAGGCCTGAGGTTAAAATACTAATTTGGATATTACGTCTAATTTTAATTCATAAGATTTACAAATGCATTTGGATCTATATTAACTTAGGGTTATTGTTGCTATGGATTGAATTATTATTATTATTATATTGGCTAAAATTATAATTAAGTAGAATTGGCTGGTCTTTGATTAAAAATGTTATTTTATTATGGTTAATTATTGTTTGAAGGGAAAGTAGTTTATTAGCTTTGAAATTAGGGTTAAATTTATGAGATACCAAATCTATTATTTTGTTATGTTTATACAGGCTAAAACTAAAGGGTTGGTTGTGTCAATTATTAGGTTGTAACATTTGAATTTTGTAGAAAGTTTGGTTATGTAATTGTTGGAAATGGATTTGTAGCTGTAGTTGGTCTATTCTATTATAAGAAATTTGTAGATTATTATCCACCACTACTGTTAGTTTAATTTTGTGTAAAAGTAGATTGTGATTAAAATACATTATTTGTTTATAAAGTTGGTTATATGGTATTTGATCTATTAGTGAACTAATTAGTGAAGGTATTCTATATAGGCTAGTTAGTATTATTTTAAGCAAAAGTATTTTGAGATCCTTAAAGAAAATTATTTCCACCACTAGCTTATGGAAACATATTATTTGTTGGTTATTGCTAAAGGAAAGAAGGCTATTATTGTTAGTTAGTTTTATTCTAGCTTAGAGGAAATGTTTAAGTATTCGATTATATGATAGGATTATTATTTTGTATTGGACCGATAAATGTACTTTTATTCACAGTATTATTGAATGTGTTGGATTATCCAATAATATTTTAATTCTATTATTACATTTGTGTTTAATTATTATTAAAAAATCCAGTATTTTATGACATATTATTGGAATTGTTATTTTAATTGAATATAGTACTTGCACCTTGCCATGAAGCACTTGTATTAGTTGGTCCACTATTGCTCATGCTATTTTAGGAAGTAGGACCACCCCAGCCTAGATTTCCTGAAGCTAATTACTTTTTTGCAACATTTGCATTATAGATGTAATATTTTGAGTTCTATTTATATTCTTCTTAGGCAATAAACTCAAAACTATAAATATATTAGCATTAAAATTATTACGTGTTAACTTATTGTTAAGTTATCATAGCTAACTTATCCTGCAATCTTAGTTGCTCAATTGAGTAATTTTCATACTCATCCAGTATTCTTATGTTATATATTTCAACCTCAACAATCGTATTCCTTGGACCTGCAGATAATAAACTTGAAGTTGTAGTACCTGGAACTATTGTTCGTTCTGATGGAGGCTCCGTTTTCTTATCAAATAGCTTATTGTGAGTGTATATGTTCTACTGCATCGGTGTGGCATAATATGTTCGGTTATCTAAATTATCCTTTTTATCATTTTAACCTGCTTACTGATTTTGGGTGCCTGGCAAAGCATTAATGACTCTATTAAAGCCAGTATTATTTTATGTAATTTAAGATTAGTTACCTACCGAATTATTTTAATTTAACCAACTAGCATTATTATTATTACTATTGCTATTAAATTTTGCAACAGTATTATTTTAATTAAAGAAGGTGTTTTAATTTGAAATACTACTATTATTTTAAGGCTAATTGAACGTGTTAGGAAAAGTATTATTTTATGCTTAAGGTTAAGCCTAAAATTAATTAGTATTATTAGGAGGGAAGCCACCTGTTTAGGTATTAGATCTAAACTATGTGCTAAAGGTATTATTTGCTTAATTATTATTACTCCACATATTATTCGTAGGGTTTGCAATAGTTGCATTGTTCCCTCCACTGTTAATTTGAGCATTTTAATTATTTTGAGTATTGTTTTAACTCATAAAGTTAAATTAAGTATTTGAAGGCTACTATTATGTATCGGATCTTTAAAAGTTAAACTTATTTTAGCCTAAACCTTTCGATTGATCCTATTAATTATTTAGCCATGAAGGTTATTAAGGAGCTTATGTAGTTGATCTAATGAATGAATTATTCGAATTGTTGGTGTTTGTATTGAAGTAATTACTCATTTCTTTTAAATTTTAAATTTAATTTATAAATCAAATTTATTAACTCAGGTAATTATAATTCTTATTGAAGATCATTTTATGTTAGCTTTTTCTTTATAATTCCTCTATTAATATCAATTCCATATTCTTTTTCCATTTCATTTTACAAGTATTAATAGAACTGCTTAGATTTTTCTAATTTTTCTTAGGGGGAAAATAACGAAGGAAGAGTTAATGATTTATCTTCATTTTATAAGTTGAGTGGGATAATAATTTTCTTTTTGAAATTTATGGGCATTTCTTCTTTTTCAAGAACTTGTTATTAGAAATAGCGGGGTCTTTAGGCTAGACGTTTGGGATTTTATGGAATTAACTATATCTTGGGATGAAGTTGGATTTTTTGCTATTGTTATTTGTCTAGGTATTTAGAGCTAAAGAGTAATTATTTCTCTGATTAGCTATTTTGAAGTTTTATTTAGTTCTCCATTGGGTTTTTACAAATAAATTATATTATCTATTATCAATATTACAGTTTTATTGAATTAAATTTTTAGGGGTTTTGG
>LASQ02013088.1:0-11633 GCA_001272955.2 Urostyla sp. PUJRC_G1 | reverse complement strand
CAAAACCCCAAAACCCCATATTACAATTGATAGATAAAGTATTCTTAATACAAAATTAATATTAATATAAAAATGCAAAATAGTGAATTATTAAAACTCCTCAAGAAGCCTCAAGCTAAAGAGAAACAAATGTAAACTGGTCATTATGTGCCAATGGCAGGAAGAAAGGAAGTTGCTTTAGAGGTAAAAAAGACTCATTTTATCCTTGGCAGTGATAAAGGTAAATATTTGTAAATAATTAGTTAACTGTTATAGATAATTATAATTAAGAAAAAAGAAAAGAATAAGAAAGAAATTGGCAAGGCAGTGGTTCATAATACAACGCAGAAATTGGCAGGCTAATAAAGATGTCTCATATTTAAATAGGTTAAAATTAGCAATTCTCTAATGAAACAACCAATCATAAAGACTACGATCTGAAGACTAAAGAAGTAGTGAAATCTGAAGTTGCTCTTGAAGCAAAAAACGATTTAAGAAAAGCACATTTTAATCTAGGTTCAAACCCAGATTCTTATATAACGACTAATTAGGAACGTTTTAAGTCTAATGCTTTTAACTAGGCAGATGTGTGGAACCCCAATAAATTTACATAAAAGGGATCTAGTTCAGTTATCTTTGGTGAGAAATGCCCATAGCAATATTAATCTTCGACAAAGGCTGCAATGGTTTAGCATGATCTAAGTGCAGCCTATAAAATTTAAGAATAAACTAAGCAATAAGGTGTGTAACTTAGAAAGCATAACTTTTAACTTGGCTTTGATAAAAATGAAGATAACAATGAAGCAAGAAACTTTAACCCTGAAGATAGAGCTAAAAGTGTGTCATAACCAGGGGGTCTATTTACTGATGTTCATAAAAACCATTTTACTCTTGGCAACAGATGGGAGCCTAATGACTATACTTCAATGCAAAAAATCTCCTAATTGAAATCAAGTTCGACATCGAGAACAGGATTGCATGGTCTGCCAAACCAACTTTCAGAACAAGCTTAGAAAGACTTAAGAAGATCTCACTTTTAACTTGGCAATACTCCACTTGTTAACGAATCATCAGCTGCTAGTTCTTTTAAAAGCCCTTTTGCTGAGGGCTAAATGGAACTTCCTAATGATACCAGTGAAATTAGAGATAGAATGTAAAAAGGATATTTGTAGATTGGTAATGATAAGAATAGGAAATTAGTAACTTAGACGACCTATAATTAGAATATTGGATATGAAAAGCCTATTGCCAAAATTGAAGATAGGGACAATAGAAAACATCTTTAGGGATCTATTCTATTTGGCAGTCATAATTAGGACTTCGTTTCAGAAGCAAAATCATAGTAAATTAAAAATTATTATTTATATTTATTAGATTCATTGGAAAATAAGGAGAGCATGACAATACCCTCAATGAATTAATTGATAAAAATCGATAACACAACTTCAAATTGGGAGATGGCTAAATTCAAGAAACGACATCAGTCAAATAATAAAATTACTAAGGTGATACCTAATTTTAAAGAAAGCCCATAGATCCCTCAACTACATAGCAATAAAAATCAGATTTAAAATCACATCACTTTGTTATTGGCTATCACTAAAATGATTATTAATAGTCAAATCAACCATAGAATGTTTAAGTTTAAAAGACAGAATCAAAGTCATTGCTAAAAAGCCACGGTCAAAGAATATTCAACAGTAATAACGCAATTAAATAAGAAAAAGGCGATTTCTTAACAATTAATCAATCATATATAAAATGGATTTAGCCAAAACCTACAGAAATTTAACTCGGCTGGGCAGCTAAATGATTATTTTTAATTTTTATTAAAGAAATTATATCGTTAAATACAAATTAAAATGTCTAAGAACACAAAAAAAAGTCCATTATCTCCTGAATTGGAGAAATTATTGAAAAAGTTGCTATTAACAATTAGTAAAGGTGAAAAAAGTATAGAAAGATAAAGATAAATACTTTCAAAATTGAGGAAATTTGAACCCTATGCAGCATTCTAACGTATAGATAGGAATTAAGATAATTTAATTGGTTCAATGGAGTTAGTTCGATTTTTAAGGTACCTTATATATTTAATCAAATTAAAATCTTATAGAGATAATGGTGTAGATGAAGCAAATGAATCAGATTGCCACAATATAGCAAGGTATTTTGACTCAGATGGTGATGATATGCTTACATTTTAAGATTTTTTGCAAATTCTAATGCCTTGTGATGCACCCTAACTTAGAGCAGAAATAGCACAAAGACCTAATTATGCAGTAAGAGATAATGATTTCTTAGGATAAGAAATTGAAAGTGAATTAACAAAGCTTTTTGAAAAGTAATTTATCTCCAATTGTCATTCAAAAATTATAGAGAGATAGCTTTTAATAGAGTTACAGAAGAAATAAAGTAAATATTAGACTCAAGCAAATCATTTGATTATGTTAAAGCATTTTAAACAATAGATGATTGGAATTATGGATATATAGATAGAAAGAATTTAAAATCATTTTTTAGAAGGCATGGAATGGTCATTTAAAACAAGGATTTAATGGCTATAATTAGAAGACTAGATTTAGATGCAGATGCTAGATTAAGTTAGGAAGAGTTTATATAAGGTCTTAAACCTGACGAGCCTTATAGTAAAATGATTAAGAGAAATTAGCTATCAAATTCCAATAGAAAAAAGCAGAGCCTTGAAAGAACATTAACTAATTCAACATTTAGAAATTCAACTAATAAATCTTACTTACAAATGCATGAAAGAAGAAAAATTGATAATGAATCTAAAGAGAGAATGATTGCTAGAGTTGATACGCATTTAAATAGTAGAACTCCTAAAAAGAAGAATAAGTCTACTTATAGGCCAGCAATTACACCTAAATCAAATTTAAAAGCAACTCGATAATTAAGGGCTAGTGTTAAAAGAGTTCGCTTAGATTAAGAATATTCAATGAAGAAAATGAGATAGGAATCATAAAAGAAAAGCACAATTAGATAATAATCGAATAAGAAAATTTTAAAACCCAATAAAAAATCTTCACTTAAATAGCCTTGTAAAATTTGTAATTGTGGAAATAAAAAGTAATAAAAAAAGGTCCATATAAGTTAAATTTATGAGCCAATTAGTAGAGAAAGATCATCAGGGGATTATGAAGAAGTTTTAAGAAATTAAAATTAAGGCACAAATAGCTACAGTTAATTAGACCTAATTTTAAACAGATCTTTAAATAATACGAGTGTTATTTAAAGTAATATTAGCTAGATTAGGAAGCGAGAATCCTATTATGATTATTCGGATAATAGTGGATATAATAGTATAAGAAAGAAAAATATTGGTGAATATCAAAATTAATATGAAGAGAAATAAAACAGTAGATATAATAAATTGAATTAAGAGATTAAGGAATTCTTTGTATACTAATTGCTTGATATAATTAATTCAGAGAAAGATATAGAAAATTTAAAAATTGAACTCTCTATTAAAGAAGACTTTAATCTCATAGACGGATTTGCTTTATTAGATATATCTGGCAAGGGCTATATTACTCCTAATGAACTTGGGGAAGGGTTAAGACATTTAGGTCTAAGAGCAAGTTCCGATGAAATTCATCTAATCTTTTAAAGATATAACAGAGATAGGGATAATGAACTAAAATATAGTGAATTTTCAACAGCATTTATGCCTTAAGATTAACATTTTTAAAGGTTATTAGGTAATAAAAAGTTAGCTTATATGGCAAAAAATGGAATATTTAGTAATGAAACTATGAATAAATTCTTGCTACTTTGGGAAATTCTCTTTAATAACGAAAAGAATATAGAAAGCATAAGAAGAAAATTAGATAAGAGGCAGGGATTTAGTAGGGATGGAGCATTTAATACTTGTGATATTAGTAGAGATGGATATATAAACTCAACTGAAGTAAGATTAATTAGTTTTAATATTAATAGATAAAAGAATTAATGTATGAATTTGGCTATTATGTAAGTTCTGATGATATTAGCCTTTTAATAAATAGATTTGATAAAGATAAAGATGGGAAAATTTCCTTTTTTGAAGTAAATATTAAAATATTTAATTTTATATAGTTTAACTAAGAACTTGAGCCAAAATCAAACTTTTCTTATTGATATTATAAATTAACTTATAAAATTTAAAATCAAACATTAGTAGATAAGTAATTTTAATAATAAAATTTATATGCTTTAAAAAAATAAAGAAATTATGGCTTATAAAGAAGCCAGATCAAAATTTAATTCATATCTACAAAATCTTTCAGAAGAAAAGAGTAAAAAATTTTCAAGTCCCTTATAAAATAAGTTAAAAGGCTAATTTTAAAAATCGTAGTATTCATAATAAAAAAAACTTAAAAAACAATTTACATAAGATATTAGTAAATAGAAAAAGCATGGTAGTTCTAATATTTCAGCATCATCTTTAATGACAGATAGCGAAGAAAGTGATCACGAATAAAACGAAATGCCTTTCTATTATTAATATAATAAAAATGATAATGCTTTTTTGAAGGAAAGAAAAAGCAAATTAAGATTAATAGATCTTTATAAAATGCTATATAAGAACAAAGTTTGTATTTTGCCTGATCCAAATATTCAAAGTGTTGATGGAAACCCAGTTTTTTCTATATTTACCTATGATTTTAAAGAAAAGAAGAAATATAAGCAATTTAAGAATAATTTTGAGTATTCTGATTCAAAAGTAAATAAGTAAAAGAACAAATTTTTATAAGATATAGTTAAAGAATAAATTTAAAAGTTAAAGAACAAAAATTAGAATTTCAAAGAATCTGAATCAATTTTTTGGTCTTAAGAAAAGTATTTAAAATAAAAATCAATAAAATGAAAATAAGAATAACTAAGTAAATTAAGAAGCTAAATTAATATTGAAGAATATATAACTAACTTTAATAAGGAATCTAGATCAACTTCTTAAATAATTGAGAACAGTTCTCATTTATACGATCATAGTTTAATAACTAGCAAAAAGAGATAGGATAATAAAAATAATAGTGAAGATAAAATTCACTAACCACAAGGTCACCAAGGATATTAAGCACATTAATCATTTAGAAAATTAAATTATAGGCCTTCTATAATAACTTAAGCATTTGAATTTAACTATAAAGATAATAAAGACAAATTCTAAAAGGTTAAAGATACATGGATAAATTAAAAGGAAAAGCTAGAAAGAATGATCATTTAGGAAAATAAAAAATAGAATAGAATAAATAAAATCCTAAAACTTATTGAAACATAAGATTCACCGTATATGACTTATAAGTTTCCTGCCTATAAAGAAAAAGTTAGAAAATTTCTTGATTTACAAAATATTAAATAAAGAAATCATAAAATTGATTGTCAATTGTAGACGGTATAAACTTAATGAACTATATTTTAATTTCATTGATATTTAATCTAAAATTTATTAAAGAAATCAATGATCCTAAGATTCTTAGTGAGATATGCCTATCAATAAGCTATAAAATATTTCATTTATTAATGTAGCACTCTTATATTTTTCAATAGCTGGATTATATTCTGTAATTGAAAATACTCTCACCTTTAAATTCTACTAATAAAGACCAATCAAGTAGGAAAGTTCTAGAGCTTCTTAATGATTAAATCCAAAGCAAGGACAAGGTTCACTAACACCTGACATTATATCACTCTATTTTAGTTATATAGAAAATGGTTTACTTTTATTGCTTATAAATCAAAATTAACAATTGTTTAAGATATTTACTCTCTTTTTATACCTTCAATTTTTTTCAAGACTTTATTTAATAATGCAATCCCTGATTAAGTAAATACAAATTATTTCTTTTATTATTCTTGTAATTACACATCATGCTAATAAACAAATGGCACTTTCTGTCTAATGTCTCTTTATAAGTAAATAAAATCTACTATTTTATTTTTAAATTCTTCATATGAATTTATTTAATCTATGTCCTGTTTTCTCACTTTTTAGCCTTATAGACCAAAGTGGAATATTGAATTAAATAATTATCTCAAGGATTAATCTTCATATATCATTCTAAAATGAGATTCATTGTGCTCATGATAAGTTGGATCCAATTCATCATATTAAAGTCTGAATTATTCCTTCATATCAAGAGCGGGATCAATATTAATTAAATTTAATAATTCATTTTTCTTATTAAATGCTTTAATTATTGGATGAACTAAATCATCTGTTCCTCCTATTACAAAAACTATAGAATCTTTATATGTTTGAGTCAACTTTTCAATCATTTATTATAATTAATCCTTTGATTCTTGCTCATTGGCTTTATTCTAAACATTTCCACAGTCAAATATTTAAAGATTTTAATCTTTAAAATTAGTTTAATAGTAGTAATTATCAACATTTTATTTCAATAAAGATTAAATTTCTCTAAAGCATTATGGTGCTAATTCTGATCCTGAATGAACTTTCCTGTTTCTAGATCCATAATCAAAAGGAAAACCTAAAATGAAAATAATTTTCTTATCCTTATTATCTTATACTATTTATTCTTCAAACAAGCTCTCAAAATCTATACATTAGAAACAATATATTATTACTTTAAACTTTTTATATGTAATTTTGCAGAGAAGGATATTAAATTTATTAAGAATGAGCTCCTTCTAAAAATTCATCAGCATCCATTTATTTATAATTTTGAATTTATAATTTTGACTAAAGAAGTTTACTTAAAGAAATAAATAGTTTCATATAATTTTGATATTTTACTGTTTATTTAAGAATTCTAATATTGTATTTTACATTTCTTAAAAATCTTCCATACCTTATTTAGGCTCAAAGTACAAATAAATTCCCTTTTCTTTATAATGATTTATAATAGGTCTTAAACTTTAATTATATTTCTAAATTCTCTTTTATACTAATTCAGCAGTATCATCATCTCTAGGGGTTAATTTTAAATCACAAGTGTCACAATAATTCTCCTTAATTTTAGGTAATAATGCAGGCATTTTATAACCATTACCGACGCAATGAGCTGTATTATATGCTGCTTTACATTAAGGACATTATAATCTTCCTAAGGTTTTTGCCAGTAAGACCTCTTCATCTAATGACATATGAAACATTAAATGAAATTTCTAGAGACTGTCTAAAAATTATGCTTATTAGAGAGTTCTTGGATAACCATCTAACATGAGACCATTATTTTACGCATTTTATATCTCTTCTAAAACAATTTTATTTACTATGTCATCTTTTACAAGTAAACCATTCACCATTTATTCTCTTATATGATTTAACTCATCATTTTTAAAGTTTCTTTTGTTATCTTTTATGTTATCTCTTAAGATTTCACCTGTTGAAAGCATTGGAATATTCAAATTTTCTTTCAATAGATTTCCATAATATCCTTTTCCCGAACCAGGTGGCCCAAATAGTGCTATAAAAGGTTTAAATGCAATTTTCTTCATGGTTATAAATTTTATTATTAAAATTACTTATCTACTAATGTTTGATTTTAAATTTTATAAGTTAATTTATAATATCAATAAGAAAAGTTTGATTTTGGCTCAAGTTCTTAGTTAAACTATATAAAATTAAATATTTTAATATTTACTTCAAAAAAGGAAATTTTCCCATCTTTATCTTTATCAAATCTATTTATTAAAAGGCTAATATCATCAGAACTTACATAATAGCCAAATTCATACATTAATTCTTTTATCTATTAATATTAAAACTAATTAATCTTACTTCAGTTGAGTTTATATATCCATCTCTACTAATATCACAAGTATTAAATGCTCCATCCCTACTAAATCCCTGCCTCTTATCTAATTTTCTTCTTATGCTTTCTATATTCTTTTCGTTATTAAAGAGAATTTCCCAAAGTAGCAAGAATTTATTCATAGTTTCATTACTAAATATTCCATTTTTTGCCATATAAGCTAACTTTTTATTACCTAATAACCTTTAAAAATGTTAATCTTAAGGCATAAATGCTGTTGAAAATTCACTATATTTTAGTTCATTATCCCTATCTCTGTTATATCTTTAAAAGATTAGATGAATTTCATCGGAACTTGCTCTTAGACCTAAATGTCTTAACCCTTCCCCAAGTTCATTAGGAGTAATATAGCCCTTGCCAGATATATCTAATAAAGCAAATCCGTCTATGAGATTAAAGTCTTCTTTAATAGAGAGTTCAATTTTTAAATTTTCTATATCTTTCTCTGAATTAATTATATCAAGCAATTAGTATACAAAGAATTCCTTAATCTCTTAATTCAATTTATTATATCTACTGTTTTATTTCTCTTCATATTAATTTTGATATTCACCAATATTTTTCTTTCTTATACTATTATATCCACTATTATCCGAATAATCATAATAGGATTCTCGCTTCCTAATCTAGCTAATATTACTTTAAATAACACTCGTATTATTTAAAGATCTGTTTAAAATTAGGTCTAATTAACTGTAGCTATTTGTGCCTTAATTTTAATTTCTTAAAACTTCTTCATAATCCCCTGATGATCTTTCTCTACTAATTGGCTCATAAATTTAACTTATATGGACCTTTTTTTATTACTTTTTATTTCCACAATTACAAATTTTACAAGGCTATTTAAGTGAAGATTTTTTATTGGGTTTTAAAATTTTCTTATTCGATTATTATCTAATTGTGCTTTTCTTTTATGATTCCTATCTCATTTTCTTCATTGAATATTCTTAATCTAAGCGAACTCTTTTAACACTAGCCCTTAATTATCGAGTTGCTTTTAAATTTGATTTAGGTGTAATTGCTGGCCTATAAGTAGACTTATTCTTCTTTTTAGGAGTTCTACTATTTAAATGCGTATCAACTCTAGCAATCATTCTCTCTTTAGATTCATTATCAATTTTTCTTCTTTCATGCATTTGTAAGTAAGATTTATTAGTTGAATTTCTAAATGTTGAATTAGTTAATGTTCTTTCAAGGCTCTGCTTTTTTCTATTGGAATTTGATAGCTAATTTCTCTTAATCATTTTACTATAAGGCTCGTCAGGTTTAAGACCTTATATAAACTCTTCCTAACTTAATCTAGCATCTGCATCTAAATCTAGTCTTCTAATTATAGCCATTAAATCCTTGTTTTAAATGACCATTCCATGCCTTCTAAAAAATGATTTTAAATTCTTTCTATCTATATATCCATAATTCCAATCATCTATTGTTTAAAATGCTTTAACATAATCAAATGATTTGCTTGAGTCTAATATTTACTTTATTTCTTCTGTAACTCTATTAAAAGCTATCTCTCTATAATTTTTGAATGACAATTGGAGATAAATTACTTTTCAAAAAGCTTTGTTAATTCACTTTCAATTTCTTATCCTAAGAAATCATTATCTCTTACTGCATAATTAGGTCTTTGTGCTATTTCTGCTCTAAGTTAGGGTGCATCACAAGGCATTAGAATTTGCAAAAAATCTTAAAATGTAAGCATATCATCACCATCTGAGTCAAAATACCTTGCTATATTGTGGCAATCTGATTCATTTGCTTCATCTACACCATTATCTCTATAAGATTTTAATTTGATTAAATATATAAGGTACCTTAAAAATCGAACTAACTCCATTGAACCAATTAAATTATCTTAATTCCTATCTATACGTTAGAATGCTGCATAGGGTTCAAATTTCCTCAATTTTGAAAGTATTTATCTTTATCTTTCTATACTTTTTTCACCTTTACTAATTGTTAATAGCAACTTTTTCAATAATTTCTCCAATTCAGGAGATAATGGACTTTTTTTTGTGTTCTTAGACATTTTAATTTGTATTTAACGATATAATTTCTTTAATAAAAATTAAAAATAATCATTTAGCTGCCCAGCCGAGTTAAATTTCTGTAGGTTTTGGCTAAATCCATTTTATATATGATTGATTAATTGTTAAGAAATCGCCTTTTTCTTATTTAATTGCGTTATTACTGTTGAATATTCTTTGACCGTGGCTTTTTAGCAATGACTTTGATTCTGTCTTTTAAACTTAAACATTCTATGGTTGATTTGACTATTAATAATCATTTTAGTGATAGCCAATAACAAAGTGATGTGATTTTAAATCTGATTTTTATTGCTATGTAGTTGAGGGATCTATGGGCTTTCTTTAAAATTAGGTATCACCTTAGTAATTTTATTATTTGACTGATGTCGTTTCTTGAATTTAGCCATCTCCCAATTTGAAGTTGTGTTATCGATTTTTATCAATTAATTCATTGAGGGTATTGTCATGCTCTCCTTATTTTCCAATGAATCTAATAAATATAAATAATAATTTTTAATTTACTATGATTTTGCTTCTGAAACGAAGTCCTAATTATGACTGCCAAATAGAATAGATCCCTAAAGATGTTTTCTATTGTCCCTATCTTCAATTTTGGCAATAGGCTTTTCATATCCAATATTCTAATTATAGGTCGTCTAAGTTACTAATTTCCTATTCTTATCATTACCAATCTACAAATATCCTTTTTACATTCTATCTCTAATTTCACTGGTATCATTAGGAAGTTCCATTTAGCCCTCAGCAAAAGGGCTTTTAAAAGAACTAGCAGCTGATGATTCGTTAACAAGTGGAGTATTGCCAAGTTAAAAGTGAGATCTTCTTAAGTCTTTCTAAGCTTGTTCTGAAAGTTGGTTTGGCAGACCATGCAATCCTGTTCTCGATGTCGAACTTGATTTCAATTAGGAGATTTTTTGCATTGAAGTATAGTCATTAGGCTCCCATCTGTTGCCAAGAGTAAAATGGTTTTTATGAACATCAGTAAATAGACCCCCTGGTTATGACACACTTTTAGCTCTATCTTCAGGGTTAAAGTTTCTTGCTTCATTGTTATCTTCATTTTTATCAAAGCCAAGTTAAAAGTTATGCTTTCTAAGTTACACACCTTATTGCTTAGTTTATTCTTAAATTTTATAGGCTGCACTTAGATCATGCTAAACCATTGCAGCCTTTGTCGAAGATTAATATTGCTATGGGCATTTCTCACCAAAGATAACTGAACTAGATCCCTTTTATGTAAATTTATTGGGGTTCCACACATCTGCCTAGTTAAAAGCATTAGACTTAAAACGTTCCTAATTAGTCGTTATATAAGAATCTGGGTTTGAACCTAGATTAAAATGTGCTTTTCTTAAATCGTTTTTTGCTTCAAGAGCAACTTCAGATTTCACTACTTCTTTAGTCTTCAGATCGTAGTCTTTATGATTGGTTGTTTCATTAGAGAATTGCTAATTTTAACCTATTTAAATATGAGACATCTTTATTAGCCTGCCAATTTCTGCGTTGTATTATGAACCACTGCCTTGCCAATTTCTTTCTTATTCTTTTCTTTTTTCTTAATTATAATTATCTATAACAGTTAACTAATTATTTACAAATATTTACCTTTATCACTGCCAAGGATAAAATGAGTCTTTTTTACCTCTAAAGCAACTTCCTTTCTTCCTGCCATTGGCACATAATGACCAGTTTACATTTGTTTCTCTTTAGCTTGAGGCTTCTTGAGGAGTTTTAATAATTCACTATTTTGCATTTTTATATTAATATTAATTTTGTATTAAGAATACTTTATCTATCAATTGTAATATGGGGTTTTGGGGTTTTG
>LASQ02012993.1:0-12091 GCA_001272955.2 Urostyla sp. PUJRC_G1 | reverse complement strand
AAACCCCAAAACCCCTAGTTAAAACTAAACTTTAAGAATATTAATTAATGAAATTAAATATTATTCAAATCTTTTAATTAGTTGTATTTAAGATTTATTATATATATCTATTATCCATTAATACTTTTTCTTTAATATCTATATCATTTTTGTCCAAATTATTAAGGAGAATATTATCCGTATAATTTTTAATAATTAAAAATTTTTCATTATCGATTTCAGAAATCACATATTCTAATATCCAAAATATATTCTAATCTTTATAGTAAATTGGATAATTTAAAGGCGAATTTTAGATTTAGTTTATTTTAATAAAATTCTTTATTTCTTCAACTTATTGATATTGCTATATCTCTTAATTTAGTTCTATATTTATTGATATTATTTCATATAAATGATCTTATGAACTATCATGTAATGAAAATGCATGGATTAAGTAGTATTGATTTATTTTTTATCCTAATTAAATGGAATAAAAATTTCTTAATTATTGAGAAGGCTCAACTAATAAATTAATTTTTTCATTAATAATATAATTTTAATTATTACTAAAATTAATTATTTCTATTTCCTTAATAAAATGTTTCTCTGTACTATCAAATCCTCCAACTATAATCATTTTGTTATTTTATATTGCAACTTAGGCTAAAGCTCTAGAATGAATTAAGCTTACATCCTCCTACAAAGTTTTTGATAGCCTTTTCCATCTAGTAAAATCGAAAATAGAGGTATATTCTATAGAATTACTAAAAATTAAATTTATATATTGGTTTCTAATATTTTAACAGCCTCCAACCAGATAAATTCTATTATTATGTTATGCTAAGGTAAACTTTTCTTTATTAATACCAACTAATTAAATAAATTCAACAATTTCTCCTATTTTGTTAATCTTGAATAAAATATTTTAAATTCTTTCATCTTTGGTTTAATATGATTCAATTATGATAAAAAAATTTTAAACATAAAAATAAGTGTTTGAGAGATATCTTAAGCCTTATATAATAGGAAATTTTTATCTGAACTTAATATTTACAAAATTAAAAGAGTTCTTCAAATAATTTATTCTTAAAAAGTGTTTATTAGCATTCTATAAGAAACTTTGTCCTTAGATTTTTTGTATCAAAATAATTTTAACTGAATCTTATTAATTTACTATTATTTCAAATTAGTCTTATAAAATTTCCATTAGTTTTTAATCCTATTTTTGATTTTTAGGTATTCTTTTACTTATATTTGTAATATTTTCCTCAGTTTCTTATATTTTTTCAATAAACTCACTAAATATAGAATCTATAAATTATTATTTAATCTATAATTTATTTTAAAATAATTTTTTAATATTTTAATACTAATCATAACAATTATATATAAAATTGGAACAATTTTCATTAAAATCATTAATAATTTCTATAATATTAATTTAAGAATTTTCGCATTATAAAGATATTTTTTATTATTAGCAATTCATAATATCATCTAATTTTTATTTACATGTTTAATATTAATGTTAATTGCTCCATGTATAAATAATATTTTTTTATTTATCTAAAATTTATAAGAGCTAAATTTAAATAGTTTCTTTAATTCTGCTGAAATATTGTTATAAATTTTAACTAAAATCTGATATAAAAGAATTTGTCTAATTATCAATATTTATCATTAAATCATTTATTTAGTTATATTAATGTTGAAAATTGTTCTAGAAATTTTGAAGAAGGTCATTAATTTCTTAAAAAATATTTTAGCTTTCTTAAATATACTTTTTTTTAATTAATTTAACCATTTTTTATTCTACTTTAGTTAATAATCTTACTGGGTGTAAAGATAATTTATATTAATTACAGAAGTAACAATGTAAATCATTGCAATTATTGCAAAATAAAATCTTTTTGCCTTTACTTAGTGTGCAATAGTTAAGTTCATTAATTTATCCTAAAAAAATTATTTAATATTTTTTACCTATGCTTTAAGCTCTTCTTTTATGAAATGATGATTTTATTATTTATTCTTATTTTTAATCAATAAAAATTTCACCTTTTTAATTTAAATTGCTATTATTTTAATTTTATTATTAAATACTCATATTCAATTCTGACTCTTTACTTCTACTAATTTAATTTATTTGTTATTCCGATTTTTACAGTGAGTTTGCACCTTATTCAATTATTCCTAATTTATTTAGTAACTAAGTGTAATTATCTGATGACTATGCTCGTCTTTGAAGGTTATTTCTTTATTTAGCTTTTTATGCGCTTTTAGAAGATAAGAATATTGAATAATTTTCTTAATTATTGTTAACGGGTCTCTCCTCATAATTTTAATTAATGTCTAACTCTTCTAGAGAATCAAAGATTAAAATTTTATTATGAGTTTGGTTCCTATTTGTTTATGAGGCATATAAATTTTTCTTCTTATCATGCAAACTTTACCTTATCTTATTATTTTATTTTTTACTAATTTAAGAAAAATTATCTTTAAGAATAGAACTATCCTCATTTTCTGATATTAATTATGATTATTTTATGGATATATCTTTTTTACAAAACGGACAATTAATTTTAATATAAATCGAGTTTTCGAAGATTTATTTTTAGCTTTAATTATTTATTAATAAATCTAAGCATATTTTGCAAATCTAATGTCCACAATTTAATAGAAAAGGAACTAATTAAGAGGAATCAAATTCAAGTTAGCAATTCCAGCATGTATCATAACTCAAATTTAAAGTATTTTCAATTAGGTTCTACATTTAAGTAATTTAACTTTATAATCTTAATTTAAATTATAGTTTTAAATTTCAGATAATGAGATAGAATAAATATTTTAATATTAAAATTTAAAATGTCAAATTTAAGTAAATTTTTTTAAATAACTTATTACAGGTCCACCAGATAGATATTTAACAAAAAAAGCCTCTAGTAGTTAAAGGGTTAGCAGATATGAAAAAAGAAAAAATAATATGCCTTACAATGAAGGAAATATATAAGTTCCTTAAAGAACTAAAAAATCAAATTCCGTACATTACGATTCGAATAGCTTAGAAAGAAGATCCTTAGAGAAATATTCAGTAAAATTAACTAATATGGAAGCATTTGCTAATAGTTTTAAGGCAATAGTAGGTATTGGAATATTAGCCTAGCCAGCTGGTGTTAAAAGTTGTGGTCTTATTGCAGCAATAATGGTTATATTCTTTTGCAATATTTTAGTGAATTACACGAATACATGTGTATTAAAAACTATTGATGAAAATACGAAGTGAAGTAAAAGTGCTTCATCATTTGAGGATTTAGCATTTCTAGTTGGTGGGAAATATCTCAAATATTTTGTAGAATTTTGCATTATTTCTTCATAACTTTTTGTCAGCCTGACTTATTTAAAGTACTTTGGAGAATAAATTAATGATGTGATTTGTTAATGGACCAATGGTGTTGAATGCGATAACAAAATATTATTTTCATTTTTTGGAACGTTGTTTGTATGCATGCTTACAGGAATAAAAAACTATAAATAGTTAGCATTAATATCAATGATAGCTAATATAGCTGTATTTATTTCACTTATAGCTGTATGTTTCGACGGTATTTATAATATCTCAATAAAAAGTGATTTAAACTAGGCAGAAATAAATTATTTTAGTTTAAAAGATATCCCTTTATTTTTTTCGAGCGTATCATTTTCAATGGAAGGTACACCTTTATTTTTTGGCATTTATAATTCAACATAAGATAAAAAGAATTATAAATACGTCCTATTGGGAGCTCTATGTCTCAATAGTGTCCTTACATTAATAATTTGCATTCTTGGATATTTATCTTATTTAGATTAAGTTCGTGAGATTATATTAATGAATTTAAAATATGGACAGCTTTCAGCTATAATACAAGTAACTTATTCATTTGGTGTGCTATGCTCTTTTTTAATATAAGTATTTCCTGTATATGAAATCATCGAGAAAAAGATTAAATTAAATATTGATATGTATAAATGCAGAATATTTGTTGTTTTTACTTTATTTTTTGCACAGATTTTAGTCAAGCATATAAATGAGATTATTTATATTAATGGTAGTTTATTTGGAATTGCAATCATATATTTACTCCCGCCATTTTTATATGTTAAAACATTTTATTTAAAGTTGTCATATTAAGAAATTATTTTAAATATTTTGATAATAATCTTAGGCATCTTTATTTCATATGTAAGCTTATACACTTTTTTTGTTAATTAAAACGATTGAATAGATTTTTATTTCATTAATTTTTAATTAAACATCTTAATGTCAAAAAAAGAATCTCCATATAAATCTTCTCCATCTAATTATCTAACAAATATAATTGAAATGCCCTTTAGACCCAAAGATTATTCATTTTCAAATATGAAATTCTATAATAGATATAGTAGTCTTGGTTAAGGTTACTAAGATAATTAATAGATGAACGATACCTTCTCAACGACCTATAATTAAACGAATGACAAGGATTTTAATAACAGTACCAATGGAAAGATTAGTGTATATAATTAAAAATAATCAGTCAAAGCATTTAATAAAAAGGGACTTTCAACAAATTAATTGAATAAATCTTTATAAATGAACTATCCAAAATAAATTTAAAATATTAATGAATAATAAAATTTTTATATTTAACCATAATTAAGCATTAAACTAACAGATAGGTTAAATAATTAAATGGCTAAAAGCTTAGAAAAGGGGATTCTATTAAAAGCTACCTAAACAAGGCAGGATATGGATAGAGATGCTTTACTTTTAGCTAATAGAATTAGCATGCTATAAAATGAAGAGTCAAAATTAATAAAAAAAATAAATGAAACCAGAAAAAGAGCTGAATAAATTATGGATATAAAAAATAAAAATGATGAAAAAATGTAGTAAAAGATTTAATCTTAAATTGGCTAAGGAAGTGACATTGATTAAAAATGATAGTAATAATAAAATGAAAGAGAAGATGCGAAAAAGCGTAAAAATGATATATTAATGGGTATTTATAATTAAAGAAGAGAAGATGCTAAAAGTGTTAAGTATACTAATTAAAATTTTGAATGATAAAAAATGTAATATATGAAATAAGATCTCTAATAAAATTAAATGAGAAATAATGACGTTAGAAAGAAAGAATAATAAACTAGAGAAAAATTACATTAACATTGGAATGAAAGATTAAATTTATCATATTCAAATTACACTAACAAATTATAAAACTAATAATTTAGAATTCAATAAAGAGCAGAAAATATTTAATAAATGGAATAAATAGAATAATAATTAATTAATAGACTAGCATTAACTTAAAAAACACATTAAGAGGTTTTTAGTTAATTAGAAAATGCAATGAAAGCCTAGTAAATCGGCCCAAAATCAAGAATTCTATATTCAGACCTATATGATGGAAACAATTCTTAAATGAGTAGGTAAAAATAGTCTCGTTAAATGTCCTAAAAGTAAGAAGAAATTAGTATTATTTACTAAGATCCACTTCCTAAAATTTCAACTTAAAATGAAAGAGTATAAGTTCTCACTGATAGAAATATTATAATAGATGAAGAACTTTAAGATAATGATAATTTATAATGAAAGTTTTTTTTTAAAATTTTAATTCAAATATTAAATGAACAACAGTTATTATTTTCAGTTTTACCATTTTCAGCTGGCTCCTAATCCTCATCACTATCCTCATTAAACTTGATATCATTAATATTGTTCTTCATTAAAGGCATGATAGATTTGAGAATGCTCTAAAACAAGTTAGGGAAGAAATTTTCTTGCTAAGCCAACATAAGCTTAATTCGATGCCTCTCCTTTGGAGCAGAGAAACAAGCAGGACAATTATCAGTAATTACAGGCAATTTATTCTTATCTGAAAACTCTTTAAACAAAATTTCTCGGCAATAAACAAGTGGTCTGATTACTCTCAAATCACCCTTATCAATAACATAATTAGCTTTCATAGTCCTCAATCTTCCATTATGAAATGTTGACATTACAAATGATTCAGCTAAATCATCTAAATGCTGACCCATTGCTATTTTATTATACTTTTCCCTTCTAGCGCAATTATATAGCATGCCTCGCTTCATTCTAGAACAGAATGAGCATATCGAATTTTTCTACATGCATGTCTATGCTCTCTCAACTATATTGTCCTACTCCAAAAAGAATGGCACATTGATTTCTTTCATGTATGGGATCAATGGTGATGGATTGTACTCATTCACTAGGGGATCAATAGTGCATGCACCTATCTCAAATTTAATCGGAGCCACTCGTTAAAAGTGCAATAGAATATGGACTAATGATAGTGAATCCTTGCCACCACTTAGTGCAACGAGGATCCTATCCCCTTCATTTATCATAATAAAGTCTCTTATAGCTTCTCCAACTTATGAAAGTATAGATTTTGGTATCTTTATGTGAGACTTAGGTTTCTTCTATTTTGCTGAGGTTGGATTTACTTCACAATCAAATTATGGAAATTCGTCTCCCTCATCAACAATCTCATCATCTTTTTTCTCTTCAACTTATATTGTGCTATTTTGCTCTATTTAGGGCAGTTTAATTGGAATGTCATTGTGGATATATTCCTCAGAAATAAGTACTTAATGTTTTCCCTTAGTAAAATCCTTTGGAATAAATGGAGTATTCAACTCCCCCTTAAATTGTTCCACTCTTTCATTATATTCTTTTAAATAATCGAATGTAAGTGGTGTTTAGTACTTCATTTCAAATAGTTCACCTAAGACTTCACTTGGGAAGAGACACCAAATTAACTTCTTGAAATCATCTGGAATCAATTAATTCTAATCAAGAGTTGACTTTCCATACAAGTTTTTATAGTTGCTAACCACTTCACATAATTTATTTTCAGCTTCTTTTATGTATACATGCAAATCTATATGATCATCTCCCATATCAAAGAACTTGATTTTGTCATTTTCATTTTTATCTATGAAAGGATAGTGCATATGGCCATTTGAATAGTCAATTTCACCTAGCCAAGATCTAATTTCTATTTCTTTTTCATTACGATTTCTCCATACTCCACTATCTGAGTCAAATTAATAATGAGGTAGCAACATCCATCCATATTTAGCAACGAATTCTATTGCATCGAGAGTATAGTGAATATCTTCATCTTTTACAAAGTAGCTAAAGTTAAGTCTAGTATAGCCAACCCTTAAAACTTCATGCCCCTCAAATAGGGCTTCCTTCATTTCTCTGGTCAATTTTAGGTCTAGCCCCAAGATTTTTTGACCATACATTGCTGCACATTGACATCCTCCTCTAGCTTAAATACCAAAGAGATCATTCAAAAGTGAGCAAACAAAGTTAGAATGTAAGAACTTTCCATTTTTGCTCTTAATCAAAAAGGAGTAAATGCACACCTTAGGATTATTGTTATTCCCTTATAAGAAGATGTTAGGGATAGAATTAAACCTCTTCATTACTTCCCTATGAATATACTTCTCCTTCTCATGTATAGTAGCACAAGAAATCTGCTCTTTCAACTAAAAGACTAGTCCAGCTCTTACATCTTAAATAATTCCTGGTGTTCCCGCTTCTTCCACTGCCTCCGCATCATCAACAAATTCATGATCCAAATCATTAACAAAGAATATAATACCACCGCCTGGTCTATTTGGTTTCTTAGCAAACAAGATATTCTTCTTGGCCAATAATATTCCAGAAGACCCAGGACCACCTAGGAATTTATGAGGGGATATGTATATTGCGTCCTTGTAACATAACTCTTAATCTTTTTCAGGGATTGGTTCATAGAAGTCAAAGTAGTTAGAAATTCCATTCATATTAATGTCAACATAAGGAGCCATTGCAGCATAGTCAAAACAAGCAAGGGTATTATATTTATGGCACAATACAGCGATTCTATCTGTGTGGTAAACATTACCAGTGATGTTTGAACCAGCACTAAATGAGCCTACTTTGAGTGAATTATATGACTAATACTCTTTAAGCTTTTCTTCTAAAAGTGAATAGTTGAAATCACCGTCATCAGTCATTGCTATTAATTCAATTTTAGCTCCAGATTCTCTCCAAGGTAATAAATTAGAGTTGTGCTCAAATATTGACAAAAAGATTACAGGCCTCTCAGTATATTGAGTAGTCTACTGCATATAAATTTCTACATTTCGTTCATGTAATTGGGATTTCTTGTGCTTCTCATATGTTCCCAAACTTGGCATAATAGTCTTGCAGAGTATGCAATCGTAGGAACCCCATCTATTCTGTTTACAAAAATTGACATCTGATTTATCTAATGGAATAAGTTGCTTATTCTATAAAATCATATCGTTTATCTCTTTTATTCTTAACTTGCTTACTAAGAGATTTATAGCATACTATAGTGGAATGGTTAAAAATTCAATAATTTACTGTTGATCCTGTACCTATGAATATAAGTGCATCATTTTCATTTGCATTGACAACTCTCTTAATAATAGCTCTTGCTTCATCTCTTGCCCTATTGCTTTACTTTCCTGTACCTGACTATTCTGAATGAGTATTTGCATAGAAGGGCATAATTTAGTCTCTTATGTAGTTTTCAATGAATAATAATGACTTTCCTGAGGCTGTATGATCAGCATAGACTAAAGGTTTCAAACCGTATACCGTTTTGAATAAATAATGGTACTAATTGCCTAGAATATTAACTCTAATGTATTCAAGCAACTTCTCTTTATTCTGAGAAAGCCTTTCTTAGCGAGATTTCTCCTTTTATTGAGAAGTTACTGATGGATGAATAGAGTTATCTCTAAATTCTTTCTATTCTTTATGATCCATAATTGCAGAATATTTTATTATTTAATAGAATATGTAATTTAATTTATACTTTAGAGAGCAAATCATATTTTATTATTTTTGTATAAAATGGAATAATAAAGTTCTCCAATATTTGTCAAAATAGTTGTTTTAGGTGAAGGTAAATAATTTCATTGATATGAATTCTTGATATAATATATTTCATATAGCGAGAGTTGGCAAAACTTCTCTAACTAAAAGATTTTGCATAAACTAATTTGACAAGGATTAAGTATCTACAATCGATGCTTCATTCTTGGAGAAGTCTGTGAAAGTAAGAGAATAGAAAATAAATCTGCAAATTTGGGATACAGCTGGGTAGGAGAGGTTTCATGCAATGACTCAAATGTACTATATGGATGCAAAAGGTAGAAAAATTATTGCTTTAAATTGAATAAATAGGAGCTATAATTGTATATGATATTACTGATGTTGATTCTTTTAAGAAAGTTGATCAATGGGTTAAAGAGCTAAGGTTGTACTTAGAAGAAAATACTCCAATAGTTATTGTTGGAAATAAATGTGATTTATAAAATAGATAAATTCCACTTGAAAGAGCAGAAACGTATATTTTATATTAAAATTAATTTAATAGATATGCTAAAAATATTTTAAGTTAGCATTTTAATACTAGTGCAAAAACAGGTAGAGGTATAATAGAAGTCTTTGAAGCATTATCCTATAGTATATAATATTTCAAATAAAAATTTATAGAAGTATTTGAATTTGTAAATCAAAAGTAAGGTAACTCCGCTCTTGAAAGAAAATCAACTAGAAGTGGTGGAATTAAACTATAGTAAACCTCTGCTTTTGATCCAAACTTCAATGAACCATTTGATCCCCAGTCTACATCTAGAAGAAAATCATCATAAAAGAAAAAGAAAAAGGGATGCTGTAAATGAGATATTAATTTTATGATTGATCCAATAATTTGTGAGTATTGTATAGTAATTTAATATATCAAATCATTATCTTACTTTAAATTTCATTTCTAATTATACTTATATAATCTCTCTTAATCTTTATCTAAAAAAATGCAAAAAATTTCTCCCCATCCGGGACTCGAACCCGGGTCTTCCGGGTGAAAGCCGAATATGATAACCACCTACACCAATGGGGAGGAGCAATGTTACATGCTCTTAATTATACTAAATAGGTATTCAAAATTAATTGAATATGGATGTTATCTATAGCTTTATTCATTCTTAGAACTATTATAAATACTTCATTTTATATATAATACTTAATTCAATTTAATCGATTAATAAAATTAATAGGAAAATTAAATTCTCTATCATTTCTGTTAATTTACCATTTTATTAAATTGTTTTAATAATTTGTTTAATTCATTATTTTTCTTTTTCAATTATTAAAATACATCTTAAATACTTTGATCATATTTAGGTTTTAAATTATCATTTTTTTTAGTTTTTATTTAACTCTAACTTCTGGTAAATGCTTTATAACTTTTTGTTTAGCTTTTATAAGGACTTAATTACTTTTGTTTGCTCTATTAATCCAAAAATTTATTAATGTTTATATTTTATTTATTTTTTAAAGACTTCATTAGAGATATTTTATTTAAAGAAGAATTTGATTTTCTATGAGTATTTTATTTTTATTAAAAACCTTTTCCAATGCTAATATTAATTAAATTTTAGGGACTATGTTAATTAGCTTTTTTATTATTTTATTTTTTCATACTACTAACAGTTTATCTCTAAGTTTTCGCAGTAGAATTTTTACTATTATGTTTTAATCCACTGTTTTATAAAAGATAATTATTATTTATTTTGGGTTCTTGTTTAATTTCTTAGTTTTCTGCAAATTATTATATAAAGTATTAAAGTTAGTTATTAGTTTGTGTAAAATTTAAATTATCATCATAATTATAATTTGTTTCTTCATTAGAGTCTAAAGGAAATGATTATGGTTCTAGTAAATATTTCTCATAAATTCTTTCTTTTATTTCCCTTTCATATGTATTTGGTATTTAACTTTATTTTATTATTTCATTAGTTAATGGTTAAGCCGCCTATTGCTTTTCATCATTTAAGGAGTCTTAATAAGTGTTTTAATCACTAATAGAGTTTTAATACGCATTATTTCTTGGTTCAATTAGAACAGATTCGTTAAATATAATTGGTTTTAAAGTTCTGCTAGGTTGCATATTAGTTTCTTAATTAATAAAATAATTCTCTTTATTATTAATATTTTACTATTTAGATTTTTAATTTGAAACTATAAATATAATTAATAATAATTTATAAATACCTTTAACTTGATAGTGATCATATTTATCATTAAATGTAAAATTTTTCATATTTATTAAATTAACAAATTTAATTATTGTTAAAATTTTATAAAAATAATGAAAGTCTCAAAAAAATTATTTTCATCCATAAATTAATTTGATAGAAATCCATAGTTACATGATATTATAAAGAACTACGAATCAGTACCAAATTATATAGAAAGAATGCGTTTAATTGCCAAATATGGAAGTGGGGCCCTTCTTAATCCAAAGAATGCCGATTATGTCTCATATGTAGGAGACCTCACTTCCATTGAATCACTTCGCTAAATATAAAGAAAAATGAAGTAAACAAAATAAAATCTTATTTAAATATTGTTTTAGATAGAGCCAAACTGGATAACTTATTCTGCAAGAGAAGCCACGAGCAAATGATGAAACATGGAATTTAGAAAAGTTGGAATAACTTCCTGAATATACATTTGGTCATTAGTACGCAATCTTTATGAAGTACTAAAACTTTTTGCCAAATGAGAGACCCACTGTCAAATATGTTCCTGATCTAGAACTAGCATACATTATTCAAAGATATAGAGAAGTTCACGACTCCCTTCATGTGTTATTAGGCTATGGAATTAGTGTTTCAGAAGAATTAGCAATTAAATGGTATGAAATGATATAATCAGGCCTTACCTCTACTGCATATGCTTCTTTAGTTGGGCCATTAATACTTGTGTATAATCGAGAATTTGAAGAATTGAGAAAGTTTAATTCCTTATATATTCCTCACATACTTTAGTAGGCCACAAGAAATCGATTTTTCATGAATATATATTTTGAAAAAGAATTTGAAACTCACATAGTAAGATTAAATATAGTTAACTTTAATAGGATGAATTAAGATATTAAATGGGTGTTAGGCCCTTAGAAAAACCAATAAATTGATTTCATTGAATATTTAAATCAAATTTTATAAATTATTAAAATGGGGTTTTGGGGTT
>LASQ02012891.1:0-13224 GCA_001272955.2 Urostyla sp. PUJRC_G1 | reverse complement strand
AACCCCAAAACCCCATTAATTATGTTTAAGTATTTTCTTAAGAACCAATATATATCAAATAATTTAAATTATTATAATATATTATAAATTTGAAAAAATAAGGGAAAAAAAGTTTAGATGAATAGATAACCGAATTAACAATAAAAACGAGGTATATCATCAAATAATCAAGGAAGAGTAATTCATTATAAAAATAAAGCTAACTAAATTATAGATTGATTTAAATTCGTTCGTACCTGATCATTAGAAGCGCAACGAATTGAAACGTCGCTTGTATGATAATGGCATTTCAAATGTTCCAATGCCATCAGTAAAACGTCCTATAGAAGAAAACATAGCTTCCCGCCCGTTCTCAGCCAGAATGAATTCTAACAAGTATATCTCTCTTTACAATTGACAAAACATATAGAATTTAATCACTATCACCTTTAAAAAAGAAGATTTAGGATTTAAATACGAACCTAATCAAAAATATGAACGAATCATACCAGGAAGCAGCAATAATAGAGTCTAAGTATTAAGGTGAAGGCACGGCCGAATACTATCGCTCATAGCACGTTGTAGTGCCTACGACCCTCCAGCCTCAATAGCATATATATAGTAATTTACAAGGAGGAAGAGGCGGTTACGCTTAGAAGCATTCAAATTCATTCAAGATGCCAGGCTCGAATGATACATCATTTTTAAGTGGAAAGATCTTAATGAATAGAAACTAGAAACCTCCAAAGGATGTTCCACCTTTAGATGCTGAAGTGAGAAATAGGATCAATTAGTCGCTTAACTAATCATAGATTGAAAATTAGAAGCTATTATAGGGACCACCTTCAATGATCTATCAAGGTTTTGAGGGAGGTGTAAGCATTTCCTAGAAAAATCTTGAGCAAGCCCGCACAAAGTTTCTCCTAGATAAACTAACTGGAAAATTGCCTTCAGATATGCTTAGAGGACAATAGTTGCCACCAATCACTAAAGATATGTCAATTATTAAGAGAGGTTAAGGTCCAAAATCTAGAGGGTCACAGTCTATTTCCTCGAAATCAAGACATAATGATGATAATCAAGATTAATAGAAATAGGTTCAAATACAAGATCCTAAGTAGCAAAATGCTGGAAAATCTTAGGCGTAGAAGTGGTCTGACTTGGACAAATATATCGAGCTTTTGTTGGATTCAAAATCAGAGGAGGAGACCGTTTTTGTGTATTTGAATACCAACCCTAATTAAGATCCCTACGATCTATTAGTTTGCTCATATTAATAAAGAGATGCTAATAAGTATTACACTTTGAGTGGAAAAGGACTAACTTTGTATGAATATGACGCACCAGTAGAATTTCTCTCCCTAGGGCAATGGCTAATTGAGAGAGATTCCTACAATCATATTAAGGAGCTCCCATTCTTTAAGAAGTTCAAGAGGTGGAAGTTTATGCGTATGTGGAAGAAGACAATAAAGCATTAAAATCGCATGAAAGCACAAAATTCTTTAGAAGAGAAGCTCTTTATACTTCAAGATCACTTCTCCATTCACTTGATGAAGCATCGCTAATATATGCTCGAAATGGAGAAGCTAAGATTTGTAGATTTATGCAGAAATTCGGAAACGAAGACCATAGAAGAGTTTGTATAGGTTCAAGAGGATAGAAGAAAGAACATTTCAGAGGAGATATCAAAGTTTTCTGAGCGATCACGTGACAACGTTAAAGACTGTATCGCAAAGGTTTTATCAGAATTAAGAGAGAGAATAGTGAGTGAAATTGCACTGGATGAAGAGAGAAAGAAAAACAACCCGATCTAATCCTCTAACACTATTCCCATGAAGAGAAAGGCCTCTAATAATGTATTTGAGAAGTTGGGCTTTCCCGAGGGAATGACTTATGGCCATCGCTCAAGCCTGAGAAAGGAATGCTCTCGCTTCCTTCGTTTCGCCTACATTATAGACTTTCTATCACTTGAAGCACTCGCCAATATCTACATTGGTTCCGTATAAGAAATGCTAAGAAGATTGAAGGAGTTAGATTTGTATTGCGACTTAGATAAGGTAATGACAATGGAGTTTGATGAGTAATCAAGGCAATCCGCACCTACAACAAGAGGGAGAGAGCCTCTCTTCTATGTTTCAATAAATTTGGTGGATAAATAAGAAGTACCCTAGTTAGCAATAGAGTAGATCGAGTGTGATGAATTTAGACTACCACCATAAGGCACAAGTCAAGAAAAGGACTTTGATTTGCTATGCCATTTAGAAATTGAGGACGAAGAAGATGAGAAAAAGAAGGGTGATGATGAGGATGAAGAGGTTGATGATGACGTGAAATCTGAGGAAATACAGAGATATAAATTAACAGTTCCTCGCATTTAGGAATACTGGTTGAAGATGATACCTGATTAGGAAGATTATATTGATGAATTATTGCGTTGTTTTGGCTCAGGTCTCGACTAAATATAGGTGTTTGAGAGATGGGGCAAACACAATGATTTAACTCCATATGCTGATGCCTTGGAGGAGTGGGACGATATTGTTGGTGATACATGGGAGGAGCCAGAATCTTTGGTCTTAGATCCCTCACCCTGGATAAATGAAAATCCTCTATATGTGGATTAGAAGAAGTATGTGACTGAGTCGGTGGATTCAGCCTTCCAAAAAGCCTTTGTGTTCCTCACTCGTTTTTAACCTTTATTGGAGATATACTGGAGAAATAGATAACTTGACTTGGATGTGCTGGTTCATGAGAGATTGAGAAATCCAGTGGAGTCTCTTTAGCACACATTGAAGCTATTCAACTACTATCACACGCTCTTCAATACGCACCTACCAAGCACAACTGATTTGGGTATGCTACAGTTAGACTCGAAGGCCTGTCGAACCAAACTCCTACCATCCCCTAAAGAGTTCATAGCTAAAATAGAAGAATTAATACCCAAAGTTATAAAAAATAGAGCTGATGTAGCCAAGAAATGGCTTCAACAATGCATAAGAGACTTGCAGAAAGAAGTAACTACCGTCGAAGATTTCGTGCAATAAAACAACAACCTCAATTACGCCAATGAGAATTTCCAAGGCATTAGAGATAAAGTAGACTTATATGGGCAATACTACAATTTGCTGGCCGAGTTCTAGTTGAAGGTGAAGAAGGAGGATAAGGATAACTATACAGAATGCGTTTAGTTGATATCTCAACTCTCCAATATAATGTCAAATGTCGAGTCTGCTCAAGATACTAATATTGAAGGCTTTAGAAAGACCCTAGGTGAACTAGTTCCCCAATTGAACACAAAGATCAATAAGCTTAATGAGGAGGTAACGAATCCAATTTTCTTAAGTGGAGATGCACATATGTATGACGTGTTGAAATCTTTGGATGACTTAGAAGTGAGATTTAAAGAGGTAGAAACTCTCGCAGGCAAGTACAATTAATGGTAGGAGGTGCTTCAAACTCAGCCAACAGTCTTCGAAAACTTGGATGGCTTGAGAGAGAATTTGATTCTACGTGCACTAATGTGGCGATCATTGAAGGAATGGGAGGAGTTAATCGAAACGTGGACAAAAACGTAATTTTCTGCTATTTAGGCTAAAGAAATCGCGAGTAAGGCTGATCAATACTTTAAAACCTGCATTAGATTGGAAAAGAACCTTGATGAAAATCCAATACAAGTAAAGCTAAAGGAGCTCGTAGAAACATTTAAAGGCGCTATGCCTATTGTGGTTGCATTGAGAAATGACAACTTAAAGGATCATCATTGGAGATAGATAAAGGATTTGATTTAGGCCGACTTTGACATTAATGATAATGAGTTCACTTTACAATCTTTAATTGATCTCAATGCTGTGCAGTTTTAGGAGGATATTACATCAATTTCGACTTAGGCTTCTTAGGAGGCCAATTTAAGACTGTAATTGGCTCTTTTAGAAGAAAATTGGAAGAAAGTCGATTTTATTACGCAATCGCACAAAGAGAAATCAGATTCATTCATATTGGTAGAGATAGATGATATATTTTAGTAACTTGATGAAGGTCTAGCTAGCATTAATATGATCCTAGGATCGAGGTATGTTAAACCACTTCGTAATGAGGCTGAATCATGGAAGAAAAACTTATTTACGCTCAACTAAATAGTTGAGGAGTGGTTTATGGTGTAAAAATAATGGGTTTATTTAGAGAATATTTTACACTCTCCAGACATAAAAAAGCAATTACCCTATGAATATGCGAGATTTGAGCAAGTAGAAAAGTTCTTCAAGCAATTAATGATGAAGACTCATAAAAATCCAAACGCACTTAGAATAGTTAAGACAAATGCCAATTTATTGGATTAGCTTAAGTAGAACAATGAAGTTTTAGAGGAGATTCAAAAATCACTCGAGGACTATTTAGAAAATAAGCGTGTTGCCTTCCCCCGTTTCTATTTCCTCAGTAATGATGAACTCTTGGACGTGTTGGCTAATTCTGAGGACATGAGCATCATTATGCTCCACTTAAAAACTCTATTCGACAATATAGTGAGAATTGATACTTAAGACTTAGATATCTTAGCCATGATCAGTAATGAGGGTGAAAGAGTGCCTTTTATTAAGCCGGCCAAAAAGAGAGGCGCCGTAGAATCGTGGTTGGAGCAACTAGAATAAACAATGAAGGACACCCTCAAGAGGCTAATGAAGTAAGGTCTCACAGACTATAGCACAATGGAGAGAAAATAATGGGTGCTTAATCATTTCGGTCAAATTGTAGCCACAATCGCCTAAATTATGTGGTGCTCCCAATCAGAAATCTACATTAATGATATGATAAGCAATCCCCTTTCACTACAAGATTGGTTTGATTTGAATGAGGCTCAACTGGCCTAGTTGACTGAATTAGTTAGAGGCAGGCTCACCTCACTCCAAAGGAAGATTATCGTGGCACTAGTCACTACAGATGTACACGCTAGAGATATAGTGGAAGGCTTAATTAAGGAAGGCGTCACCTCGGTATATGACTTTGCATGGCAATAGCAATTGAGATACTACTGGGAGGAGGAGTTGGATGACTGCAGAGTGAAGTAAATTTAAGCGACCCTAAAGTATGACTATGAATATATGGGTGCCACTTCCCGTTTGGTTATTACTCCATTAACAGATAGATGCTGGATTACTATTACTGGAGCACTGCATATTAAATTGGGAGCGAATCCTGCAGGACCTGCTGGCACAGGAAAAACTGAATCAACTAAGGATTTGGCTAAAGCTATTGCTGTACATTGTATGGTATTTAACTGTGCTGAAGGGCTGAATGCTAAAGCAATGGCTAAATTCTTTAAGGGATTATCTTCAGCTGGTTCTTGGTCTTGCTTTGATGAATTTAATAGAATTGAGTTAGAAGTTTTGTCAGTTGTAGCATAATAGATACTTGAAATTTAAAAGGCTAAGAATTAAGGAAAGACTGTATTTGTCTTTGAAGATGCCGAAGTAATTATGAAACCATCTTGCAACATTTTCATTACAATGAATCCTGGTTATGCTGGAAGAACAGAACTACCTGATAACTTAAAATCGCTATTTAGGCCCATCTCTATGATGATACCCAACTACGAGTTGATCGCTTAAATTATTCTGTTTTCGGAAGGATTCAAAACCGCCTCAGAACTAGCACGTAAAATGGTGCAATTGTATAAACTCTCATCAGAACAATTATCTAAATAAGATCATTATGACTTTGGTATGAGAGCTGTGAAATCTGTGCTAGTAATGGCTGGTTCATTGAGAAGAAAGAGTGTAGGCGAAGATGAAAATATCGTGCTAATTCGTGCAATGAGAGACTCTAACGTTCCTAAGTTCCTCGAACATGACCTACCTTTATTTGATGGAATTGTGAAGGATTTATTCCCTGGGGTGGATGTGAAATTCATTGACTACGGTAAACTCTAAGTAGCCATAGAAAACTAATTGCGAGTGAGGAAGTACCAAGTTCCTCCTAAATACGTCAAGAAGATCATTTAATTGCTGGAGACTATGATGGTGAGGCATGGTGTGATGTTGGTCGGCCTTACTGGTACGGGCAAGTCAACCTGTGCAAAAACTCTCGCTAAAGCACTTACTTAATTACATTAAGAATAGATTCCAGATCCCTGGTACAAGCCCGTTCACATTGATATACTAAACCCAAAATCTGTGACTATGGGAGAATTATTTGGTGAGACAAACATTTATACTAATGAATGGACTGAGGGACTCGTTTCCAAATTGGTGAAGGATGCAGTTTAGGCATTGGAAGGCGATAAGCCTGATTACAAGAGATGGATTATCTTTGATGGCCCAGTCGATGCTCTGTGGATAGAGAATATGAATACTGTGCTCGATGATAATAAGATGCTGTGTTTGGCCAATGGTCAACGTATAAAGATGCCTGAAACCTGCACTATGATGTTTGAGGTGCAAGATTTAAGAGTAGCCTCGCCTGCTACAGTCTCTCGCTGTGGTATGGTGTACATAGAGCCAGTTCATTTAGGATGGGAGCCATTAGTTGAAACGTGGAAGGAGAATATGGTAGATATAATACCACCATAACACTTGGATGCCATTATCAAAAACATGAAGAAGGTATTTAAAAATCTCCTTCCTCTAATAAGAGAACAATGCAAGGAACTAATTGAAACTGTGGATGCTAATTTAGCACAATCTTGCTTGAACTTTATCTAAGCATTCTTCAATCCCGAGGTAATAGATTTAAAGAAATAACAAATGTTCCCTGAAAAAATCGTTATGACTTACCTTGTTTTCTCCTTAATATGGTCACTTGGAGCAAATTTGCATGATTCTTCAAGAAAGATATTCTCTTCTTACTTTAAATCTGAAGTATAGCAAATTATGCCAGAATTTCCTGAAGGAGACATTTATGAATAGGGTATAGATATCTCAACTCACAGGTTTGAACCATGGGTAGAACAAATTCCTGAATTCGATTATGACCCATAGAGGAAGTTCTTCGAGATCTTAGTGCCCACTTCAGATACAGTTAAGTATAAGTTTATCCTATAAACCTTAATGTATAACGGCTATAATGTCTTGATTACTGGTGAGACTGGTGTGGGCAAGTCTGTTGTTACTAAAGACTTCTTAAATTCATCACCTGATCATATCGTCTTTGCCTTCGTCAATTTCTCAGGTAAAACAACAACCAAGAATTTGTAGGATGCTTTTGAAGGTAATCTTGAGGCAAAGAGAAAGACTTTATTGGGGCCACCTGGAGGAAAGTCTATGATCTTCTTTATCGATGATGTTAACATGCCCTAATTAGATGCTTACGGATCATAACCTCCTTGCGAGCTATTAAGATAAACAATTGATTCGACTGGATTTTATGATACTAAGAAGCTCATATTCAAATAGATTAAGGATACTAAGTTTGTATGTGCCTGCGCTCCACCAGGTGGTGGTAGAAATCAAGTCACTCCTAGACTCTTTAGACATTTCAATATGGTTTGGGTACCTGACCTTTCAGATTCATCAATGAGAACCATATTTACCCAAATTCTTAAAGGATTCTTAGATCAAAATGAGTCAATAGGTCTTTCCCTTTTTGCTGATCCTATAATCAGAGCATCAGTTGATATCTATTTGAAGACAATTAAGGATTTCCTGCCCACTCCTACTAAATGTCATTATACATTTAACTTGAGAGATCTATCTAAAGTAGTACAAGGAATGCTGATGATAAATTAAGGAAATTTGGTTAATAAGGAGTATTTAGTTTTCCTTTGGATCCATGAAACATATCGTGTATTTAGAGATAGATTAGTTGATGAGAAGGATCGCAGTAAATTTAATACTCTTTCACATGATATTCTTGAACAACACCTAGATATGGACTGGAAGTAAGAAGAGTTTATTCATGTACTATTTGGTGATTTTGAAACACCAGAACGGTCATATTTGAAATTGAGTGATACTAATTCACTACTTCCAAGATTAGAATAATGTATGGAATTATATAATTCTGAGAATACTCCTATGGATGTGAGCTTCTTTGAGGATTGTATACAACATTTGGCAAGAATTGCTAGAATTTTGAGATAAGAGAGGGGTAATGCTTTATTAGTTGGTGTTGGAGGTTCAGGTAGGAGATCTATGGCTAAACTAGCTGGATCAATGAATAGAATGAAATCAAGATCAATTGAAATTACAAAGTCATATAAAGAGAGAGAATTTCATGATGATATTAAGAACCTATTAAAGGATTCTGCATTCTCGGATGAGGGACAAATTTTCCTATTTAGTGACACACAAATAGTTAGGGAGTCATTCCTTGAAGATATTAATAACCTATTAAATAGTGGAGAAGTTCCCAATTTGTTCCCACCTGAAGAAAAAGTGTAGATCTGTGAGGAATTAGCTCCAAGAGCTAGAGAGGCCAAACAAGGTGATAATAGAGATTAAATTTATGCCTTCTTCGTACAAAGATGCAGAGAGAACCTACATATAGTATTGGCATTCTCACCAGTAGGGGAGCAATTCAGAAACCGTTGTCGTCAATTCCCCTCAATTATCAACTGCTGTACAATTGATTGGTATAATCCATGGCCATCGGAGGCGTTATATTCTGTAGCCTTTAAACAATATTCAGACAATGAACAAATTCTAGGCATTACCGACTATATGGACGTGCTATGCTCAATGTCAGTTGAGATCCATAATTCTGTATCGTAGGCCTCTGATTCTTATTTCGCCGAACTTAGAAGGAGGAACTACACAACACCAACATCATATTTGGACTTGATCAAAACTTACATTGAGATGTTAAAGCACTAAAGAAGTATTGTCCCATCCAAGATTGCGAGGTATTAGGGAGGTCTCACACGTCTAGCTGAGACTAATAAGATGGTCGATGACCTAAAGGCCATGCTAATCAAGCTAAGACCAGAAATCGATCGTAAAGAAGATGAAACATAAAAATTGGTCGTTGATTTGGAAATTGAAAGAAAGGCTGCCTCTGAATAAGAAAAACTTAATGAAAAAGAGGAAGCTGAGTCACAAAAACTGTTTGATGAAGTCAATGTGATCAAAATCGACTGTGAAGCCTAATTAGATAAAGCTATGCCCATTTATAGAGAAGCCTTGGCAGCATTGGACACCTTGAATAAGAATGATATTATCGAAATGAAGTCCTATCCAAAGCCACCAGAAGACTTAGTATTAATAATCTCCGCCGTGTGCTTGTTGTTAGATGTCAAAGAAAATTGGGATGAAGGTAAGAAGCTAATGAATTAGCCTGATGCCTTCATCTAAATGCTGAAGGGATTTAATAAGGACAATGTGAAGGAATCAAAATTGAAGAAGTTAAAGAAATATACATAGGATCCTCGTTTTGTACCTGACCTCATTGCTAAGAAGTCAGCAGCAGGTAAATCTATATGCTTATGGGCAAAAGCTATCGATAACTATTCAGAAGTGCTGAAAATTATTAAACCTAAACAAGAGTCTCTAGCAAAGGCGGAAGGTGAACTAAAGATCGCTTAAGATGAGCTAAGAACCAAATAAGCTGCTCTTTAGAAAGTTAGAGACAAAATTGCTGCCTTATAGGCAAATTATACAGCTTCATAGAGAAAACTCGAAGATTTAACTAGGCAGAAAGAATTAATTGAAGTGCAATTGTAGAGAGCTGAGAAATTGGTTGTAGGTCTAGCTGATGAATCTACTAGATGGGCAGCTACAGTAAAAATTCTTTAAGTTGATCTAGTAAACTTGATTGGAAATATTCTGTTGGCTGCTGGATATATTTCCTATGTGGGACCCTTCACTGCCAAATATAGAGGAGATTTGCTTCAAAAATGGATGAGCTTTTGCAAAACTAAAAAGATTCCCTTCTCAGAGGACTTCTCAGTAGAGAATGTTTTAGGAGATCCTGTATTTATAAGGGAGTGGAATATTTGTGGACTGCCTGCTGACTCACTTTCGATTGAAAATGGTATAATCGTGACCTAAGCTAAAAGATGGCCCTTAATGATAGATCCTTAATCTTAAGGAAACAAGTGGATCAAGAACATGGAAAAGGACAATTAGATGAAAGTGATCAAACTATCCAATCCCAAATTCCTTCAAAATGTTGAGATTGGCATAAGATATGGTAATCCGGTCTTATTAGAAAACATTGATGAATAATTGGACCCCTCATTAGAGCCACTTCTACAAAAGAACATTGTGAAGTAAGCAGGTGTAAGAATGCTGAAATTGGGCGACCAGGACATACCTTATAATGATGATTTTAAGTTCTATATTACTACAAAGTTATCCAATCCTCACTATTTGCCTGAAATATGTATCAAGGTCACAATGATCAACTTCACGGTTACTCCAGAAGGTCTAGAAGATCAATTACTTGTTGATGTAGTGAAGTATGAACAACCAGAATTGGAGCAATAGAAGGATGTACTTGTTGTATAATTATCAGAATTCAAAAGGCAATTAAAGGATACTGAGGATAAGATTTTGAAGCTGGTGAGTGAGGCTAGTGATGACATTTTAAATGACGAGGAGCTGATTAATGTGCTTGACCAATCGAAATAGACTTCCATTGCTATTAATGAGAGAATGATAGAAGCAGAACAAACAGCAAAGCTAATTAACGAAAATAGAGAGAACTATAGACTTGTGGCTCGACGTGGCTCCGTGCTCTACTTTGTTATAGCAGACCTAGCCCTAATTGATCCCATGTACCAGTATTCACTCGAGTTCTTCTCAAAGCTATTTAACAGAAGATTGGACAAATCGCAAAAATCTGAAAACCTAGAATAACGCCTCGACATCCTCTACTCTGACATAACAGAGTCATTCTTCATCAACATATGTAGAGGTCTGTTTGAAAAAGATAAATTACTCTATTCGTTCTTAAACGCAACAAGCATCTTAAGAAGAGCTGGAAGTATTACTGTAGATGAATGGAACTTCTTTTTGAGAGGATCACCAAATGACTTTTCAGCTTACCCAAATGAAGTAGGCTACATATCTAATCATACATTCTATAAGTTGATGGGACTTGAGGATACGCATTATAACTTTAAGGATTTGGCTGTGTCCTTTAAAAATTCAGTTGATTCAATAATTTGGAAGGATATACTTAATTGTGAGGATCCTCATTATGTAACTATGCCTGATGTTTTTGACCATAGACTAAATCCTTTCCAAAAACTTATGCTCATCAAGGTGCTAAGAGAGGAGAAGATCATTTAGGCAATAAAGGAGTTTGTGAAAGCTGAACTGGGTGAAAAGTTTATAGAATCTCCACCATTTGATTTAGAAGGTGCTTTTGTCGATTCTCTTACGACAACGCCCATAATCTTTGTACTATCACCAGGTGCTGATCCTATTGCATATCTAATAAACTTAGCTAAATAGAAAGGCATGGAGAACCGCCTCAAGATTTTATCACTAGGTCAAGGCTAAGGAATGATAGCTACAAAATTGATAGATTAAGGATAGAAAGCTGGTGATTGGGTCTGCCTTCAAAATTGCCACTTATCAGCTTCTTGGATGCCAGAACTAGAAAAGATCTAGGAACTGCAAAATGAAGAATTGATCAACCCTGAATATAGACTCTGGCTCACATCTATGCCAAGTAGGACCTTCCCTGTACCTGTCTTATAAAGTGGAATTAAGCTAACCAATGAGCCACCTAAGGGATTAAAGGCAAATTTAAAGAGAACGTTTAATGAAGTAACTGAAGAGGATTACGAATCCTGCACTAAAGTGAAAGAATATAAGAAGTTGCTATTTGCTTTAGCCTACTTCCATGCAGTTATATTGGAGAGAAGAAAGTATGGTGCTATCGGATGGAACATACCATATGAATGGATGAACTCCGACTTTGTAACATCAAAAACGCAATTAAAGATGTACTTAGACGAGCAACCAGAAACCCCCTACATTGCCCTTAATTATCTCGTTGCAGAAGTTAACTATGGAGGAAGAGTCACCGATGATAAGGATATTAGACTGATAAAGGCCTTACTGAAGAAGTACTTCTGCGCAGAAATACTAAATGATAGCTATAGACTATCTAAATTAGACACGTATTATGCACCGCCTGAAGGACAATTAGGGGACGTGAAGAACTATATTAACTAGCTGCCTTTAGAAGATGATCCCGAAGTCTTTGGTCTTCATCCTAATGCTAACATCACATTTGAATAGAAAACTGTTAGAGAACTAATGGAGAACATCCTTTCAATATAACCAAGAATATCAGGAGGAAAAGTTTAAAAAACTGATGAAGAAATTGTTTAAGAAATGGCCGTAGACATCAGAAACAGACTACCCGAAATCCTAGATAAAAAGAAAGCTCATAAAGAAACATTTGCTGTAGATGACTATGGTGCTATATTGTCTTTAGGTGTATTTGTAGGCTAGGAAATTGATCGCTTCAATAAATTGCTTGAAGTGATGAAATCAACTTTGATTAATCTAGAGAAGGCCATCTAGGGTACAGTTGTAATGTCTATGGACCTGGAGAAGATGTTCTATAACTTCATGAATAATAAGGTACCATTATAATGGGAGAAAGTTGCATATCCTTCATTGAAGCCCTTAGCTTCTTGGGTGGAAGATTTGATCAAGAGAGTTATCTTTATTAGGCACTGGCTAGAGCAGGGACCACCATAAACTTACTGGCTCCCTGCATTCTTCTTCCCTCAAGGCTTTATGACTTCAGCGCTGCAAACCTATGCTAGAAAGACTCAAACGCCTATTGATACTCTATCATTTAGAACAGTGATTAGAGATGTAATGGAAGACAAGATTACTCAAGAACCTGAGAATGGAGTCAACATACATGGTTTATACTTATAGGGAGCGAAATGGGACTTCAGAAAATCATGCATTGATGACAGTGATCCCAAGAAACCTATTATTAACATGCCAGTGATCTGGCTGGAACCTATTGTCAAGGGTGAACACTATGATGATAAGGTGTATGACTGTCCTTTGTACAAGACTAGTTTGAGGGCTGGTGAATTGAGTACTACTGGCCATTCAACTAACTTCGTCCTATTCATGCAGTTACCAACTGAGACTCCATAAGATTATTGGATTAGAAGAGGTGCAGCTTTGCTCTGTATGACAGATGACTGATGAAAAAGAATTCAAAAAACAAAACAAAATAAGGAAGACATATTGATTCTTCTTTATTTCATTAATTTCTCAAATCCTTTCGAACTACTTTGTCTATCGTGTAAAGAAATTATTAGGGGTTTTGGGGTTT
>LASQ02012889.1:0-10711 GCA_001272955.2 Urostyla sp. PUJRC_G1 | reverse complement strand
ACCCCAAAACCCCTGAAATAAATTGTAATGATAACTGAGTTGAATGCTTGTTTTTGGAAATTAAAAGAAATTAAGACATTTCATCTGGTCTTCTATTGAGCTCTCATAAAGACAGCAGTTCTTGTACCACTCTTATAAATTCTAAATCTCTACCCATTTAATGTTGCCTGTTTCTTAGATGCCACTCTTAATGAACGAGGAACTGAATTAGGATGAGCGAATTCAATAAGTGCATAGATATTTTGTGCTGGCTTTCCTCTAATCCTTTGTCCCTGTTTCATTCTTACACTCAATATTAGGCCACATTTCTGAATCTTCTAGAAGAAGTTGTATATAGCTGCTGGGTTTTTGACCTATGACTCAAGCAGTGTAGAAATCCAAATAGTCCTATCAAGTCTCTCCTATGATAAGAACTAGTTCCTTTCAAATTGATCTACATATAGCTTCACCTGTGCCTCTTTAAGTTGTTCATTTAGATTCAAACAGAAATGCTCAGTGATGAAGTTTTGCATTATAAATAGAGTCTTAATTTGGGAACGCTTCTTCAAAATAGCCTTTGAAAACAAATAGTTGATTCCATCATCATTAATAAAGTTATAGCGTAGACCAAGAGTCTTGATAGCTGAATTCTCATTGCCTGTAATACCATCAGTAATAGCTTTAACTCCCTTCTCTCTAAGGCGATTGTAGCCAACATCAAGGAATTCTAATACATTATTGACTAGTAATAGCTGCTTGAACGCTCTAGCACCATCTACATCAATGTTGTTTCTATAGAGGTTAAGAGCCTTTAGTGTAGAATTCTTCTCGAGAGATTTTGCCAAAGCTTACGCTCCCGAAACACCAATCTAGCATTAAGAAAGATCTAGGAATTCTAATGATTTGTTATGCTCCAAAGCTACAGCTAGAGTTTTAGCACCTTCTTTCGTAAGAGCATTCTTTCTTAAGCTTAACACTCTTAAATAGGTAGTGAAGTCTTTGCTGTTTACTTGATTGTATAAGAGATTAGAGATAAGTTCTGCAGAATTCTTATTTAAACTACATTGCCCTAAATTAAGCACCTCAAAGCATTTTTCATTCATAACAGAAAATATTGTAGGCCATTAAGGTTTCGACCACTTAGCATAATCCTTTTACTTAAAGACAATACCAGAAATCACTGAGGCAAACAAATTCATATACTATAGTCCAAATTCTAGTTTTGGAACTAACTAGTCTTTAGACATCTCCTTAGCCACCTTCTCTTCACCATACCACAATTCATGATCCTTGTCAGACACCTTAAAACTATCCAAAAAATTAGATAACCATGTAAAAGTGTTTATATTGAATTATAAGGACAAATATTTCATCTAGCCATTGTTCTTCTTATTCATTGCTAAACCCTTGCCAAGTAATTTCACATAATTTTAGTTTGTTGCAAGGGAGGGAAGATCAAGATTTAAGTACTATAGGGTCCTATTCTCTCCTAATGCCTAGAAGAACTGCTCCTTAAGGTTAATATTAATGAGAGTATTCTTCAATATAAGTGTAGTTAAAGAAGTGCTAATCTTAATCAACTTATAGAGTGCTTCAGCAGTATCATCTCTGGCCAAATTATCCCCAGTGAAGTCAATTAATTCAATCTTTGGCGAGAAGGCCAAGTTATATAGGATGAAATCAGCTCCTTTTCCTATTCCTGTATTTTATCCAACTCTCAATATTCTTAACTGTTTAGCTCTCATTAAACCATCAGCAATTTCCTTGGCCAATTATTCTGATAGATTAGTATTAGTCAAATCTAATTCTTCGATATCCTTAAAGTCAGATAAAACTTTTCCTATGCCAGATGCAATCTTTAAATGCAAAACACAATTATTAATCTTCAAAACTCTCAAATTTGGTTAAGACTTCATTATTCCCATAAAGTAATCAGAGCTGCAGTTTGTGTTAATAATATCATGGAAAACAAGTTTCTCAATTGATCCACCACTCTACTAAAGATACTAGAAGCCCTTATAAAGGAACTTAAAGCCATCAGCATTCAAAGAATATATTGATGAGTTTGGATTGTGTATCTTGAGCGTCTTCAATGAAGTTAGACGACCAACTAGAGTCATTAGCCAAAAATGATTGGATTTGAATGTTGATTTATCTAAGATCTAAACTCTTAAGCAAGTTATATGAGGTCCCACTTCATTAATATACTTGTAGAATAGCTTGAAATCTTAATGCTAGGGGAAATATTCCAGCATCTATTCAAAGCATAACTTAAAGAATAGCTCCCTCCAGGTATAGTTTGGTCCATACTCATCTATTGCAGTTTATGTGATGAGCTTGGTCATTTATTAAGGTTCTTGTCTCTCTTTAAGTTCCTTACCCAATTTATCATACTTCTCTATTGATTTCTTCTTATCACTATCTTCCATCTTATTTGTATCATGCTCATAAGCAAAGTCTCGTGGGTGCTTTTCTTCCCCTTTAGGGGCATTATCATAGGTATATTTGATCATGGGGAATTTTGTGAAGCAAGCTTCCCTCCATTCAGGACTCTTCTCATCAAGGAATTTTCCATCCTTATTTACCAAAGCGAATGGAGTGATGTGCCTATTGACATGCTCACTGGCTTACACTTATAAGGTTGGCAGCTCATTTAGCTTATCACCCTCACCATGATAGTTCTTTCTTCTACTATTTGAAATGGATTGCTTGAGCTTTTCTTGGAGTGCTTTATCATCTGGGCATGTAACACCCATCATTTGATAGTACTTAAGGAATGACTTCACTTTGCCAATTTCTTAGCATTTATGTTAAAATGCATCTTCTTCTTTGGTGTCTATGCAGCCAAAGTGTGAGTCTAGTTTGTTTATTAGGCCGTCCATATCTTTCTTGCCATTCTTCTCTATAATCATCTTATTGAAGAAGTAGAAGAAGAGAGTAATATGGAAACTGGCATAGCCTGTTTTAAAGCATACTTCAGCACGAGCATCTTCTAATATTAAGTCTTTGTTTTTGTATTTAGGGTCCTCGTGGTCAAGCTCTGGAATTTCTCTTAAGAACCAAAATACTTGTCTGTCTAATTGTTCGTTGAGATAAAATTGTAAGATGTCCTCTAATTTGAAGTGCCTACTAACAGTTATCATTGATAGAAGATCACCTAATGAAGGAGTATTATCTTTGTGGCGTTGATTTTCATCATTACTAGTGAATTTAGTTAACTTTTCTTTGATCTAATCCTCTATTTCTGGGTTCATATCTAGGAGTAGACGGAACATTCTGACAAAATTAACCAATCTCCTTATTGCCTAAATTGACACATGTCTCATCTCTTGCATCATGTCTGTAACATGTGCAATAATAAGTTTAGGTAGCACTTCCAATATCATTGAAGGATTAAAAGGTTTTCTAGTAGAACCTGTGCAAATAAAGGCGAAAGATTTCTTTAGGAAATGAAAGAATCTATCCTTGCAATCAGTTGTCATAGGAGTTGAGACATATTCGCCCTTTTCCTTGTCAAATTGCTACTTAATAGTCTATATAACATCCTTCTCGCCAAAATACAGTGGCAACCAATGTGTGAACTTCTCATTGCTCAATGAGTGTCTAACTTTGTGCTTCACAAACGCTCTCATTGATAGCAAGTCGAGTGTAGGTGTAATGAGTCTGATCTCACCAGTTCTGGGCAATCGAGAAATTGAAACACCAATACCTAAAGTAGCTTATTTGAGGTTTTACTTCGTATGGAAGCATACAAGTTCCTCTGCCAGTAATTCTATTGGCGTTTTAATTTAAATGAATGATTCTAAGTTCTTCTCCTTGTTATTGAATGGGGGGTAAGGCTTTAATGGGCCTTGATGATTACACTCAGCATGAGCACATTTGAAGTTGTTTGCCAATTGGACAGCTTATTTAATTGCAACCTTATTTTCTTTGAATTCGGTTGATGGGAGCTCTTCAAATAAGAATGATTGAAGCTAGATTAGAATAGTCTCTACTGTGTATGCTGAAGTCCAACCCTGATATAATTCTTTTTGAGTAGTGCTTAAGATATCTAAGCATATACTTGTTCCCCCTATAACATTTGGATGGGGTAATGGAGTAAATAGTCTGACTGATGGGCCCATAACTGGATAATTTGTTGGGAAAATCATCTCAATGTGGAAGACACCACCTTCATAAGGGGTACCTTCAGGACCTCTTAAGTTACCATGCCATATGTACATTGAGCTTGATAAAGGACATGCTGATACACCAACTAACGGAATATCACAGTTTTCAAGTTCTTTCAAGTCCCTTTACAAACGTCTAGCAGAATTAGTCTAGTCAACTTTGACTATGTTTGTTCTGAGGAGTGCCTTTTCCTTTGGTTTACCCTTCATACCTCCTCTAAATCCTCCTCGAATTGATCCTCTTCCTCTCATATTTTTATCTTTTGATTCTTTATTAATATCTTTTTTAGAATTGAATCCTGTTAAATATTTAAGTGAACCTATTAGAAATTTATTAATAAATTTAACCAATACAATAATTATATTAATTAAATTCAATTTTGAGTATACAATAATGGAAAACTAGAAAATATTTTCGTCAGATTATTTAGATTTAGAAAAATTAGCTTTTGAAATAACATATGAACTTTGGAAGAACTATTAGTGTCCCATTTGCTACTAATTAGTAAAGGTCCCTATAAAGTGCTAATAATGCGAAGGAATTATATGCGGTTCTTGCCTGGCTGATTGGAGGAAAAAAACATAAGGAAACAATAAAGGAAAATGTGTTAATGGATGTTAAAGGGTGAGTTACATGAGAATATCAAGAAGAGAATAGTAGATAATAGAAATACTATAAAAGTGTAAAGAAAAATTTGATATGAAATAATAATGGGTATAATAAACCAATTAAAATCAATAAAATTATATAAAAATGGAAGAAGACCTTGAATTAAAATAAAACATCGAAGAAGAAATTGATTCATAAATAAAAACCTAATAATGTATTGATTAATCCCTGAATGAGATAATAGTCCTAAAATAAAATAATAAATTCATATGCTATTACTGTTATTAGAAATTTTCTGACAAAAATGAAATAACTTTACATTTAGAAGAATGCTAATCATATAAAAATGTTTAAGATTTTGGCTAAATAATAAATCAAGTTTCAAATTCTTCTCAATAATATAAGCTATCTAAAATATGTAAATAGGAGAGTAATATTAAATCTTGTGAATATTGCTAAAAGATATATGATACAAAAGAAATAGTCCATTACTAAAAGTGTACTGTAAACTTTGTTGAATATAATAAAGAAAATCCTTAACTTATTAACAAATTGACAAGATGCGAAAAATGTTCACTTTGGATAAATAAACAAACTGATCATGATTGTATAAAAGACTTGAATATAATTAGATTGACTTTGGAGAAATAAGTTTAGAAAGTTAACTGTTAGCATTAAAGCTTGGTTGAAGATTTGAACAATAATTTATCAAGGCAAGTGCATAAGTGCTAAAAATGTGAAGAATTCTTCTTTTAAAACTTTCCAGACTTCAAATGCTATAGATGTGGAATGTCCTACTGTTAAGATTGCAGGTAAGCCAAGTTATCATTTTGTAACTCATGCTAAAATTGGATATGTTGTGCATAGATGAGAGTCATTTAAGTTTGCTAAGAAGATGTATAAAAACTATTTACCTATAGAAATGATAGAGTGACTCCATATGTAGAATTAAGATTTGAATGAAAGAATAATTAAGAATTTTATGAGTTTATGAATAATTTTAATTTCATTAATAATCCATTCTTTTTGTCTTAATGAAATAAAGATGTCATAATTATTAAATTTATTAATTCTTTCTGTTAAGAAATCCACCTGAGCTATAAGATTGCTTTTCCTATTAAATAAAATCTTCTTTAGAAAATGTTCCATTGAAATTAATTTCCTTTACCACTAGTTATTGTTCTTGATAAAGTTTAGGGCTCATAAATTAAATCTATATATTTTTTTTATATTATAATATTACTTTAGGAAGTTTTTACGCTGAAAAAATACTGAATTTTTTCTTATTTGAATATATGCTCATCCATTTGTCAAACCATTTCTTTTATTAATATAAATTCGAAGTAAATTTTAATTTATTTTGAAAGTTATAAATTACTCTATACTTCTTAAGTTATTTGAAGGCTCTCTTAAACAGTTACCTAACTTAATATTTAAAAGCTCTATTGATATTTTCTTCTTATTTCTTATTTTTATACTTTTATCTTTAAATTTTTTGTTTAAATCTCCTGAAGTAAGATATCTTATCATATAATAATGATAATTTTTCAATTTTTTAGTATTTATACTCTTAAATTAGATTTTTAAAATATGTTTTAGCAATTAATTTATTATTTAGAGAAGTAACTAATTTTGATTTAGAACTTAAAATTTTTAAGTAATATTACTGTTATTTTATTCTATTAAAAGCTTTTTATTTTAATAATTATTATCTCATTTTCTTGGAAACTTAGATTTACTTACATTTTTATTTTTTATTTTGGTGAATGATTTTAAATTATCCAAAAATTTTAATTAATTATCCTTTATTTTTTTTGCAAATAAATCTTTTTATATTACTATTAAATCTTCTTTTTTATGAATATCTTATTCTCATATAGTTAAATATCTTTCGAATTAATAGCTTATTATATTCAACAGAAACAATAAGAATTATTTAATTTTCTTTAAATTATCTTCTTAATTAAAAGTAATATTTCTTTATTATAGCTTCAGCTCTTTATTTAATTACATAATTTTCAATTGATAAAAGATTTTATTAGATTTTTTAATATTATTTCCATTAATAAAATTTATTTTATAAGAAATGCTCATCAGCTACTTTAAGTTATAAATCTATAATTTAACGTTCTTCTTATTCGTATTATATATTATATTATAAAAGCTTTATAAACTTTTTCTTTAAATATAGGTTCCTAAATTTTAAACTTTCAAAATTGCACATTTAATTAAACTTTCTCTCAGACACAATACTTCGCCATTTAGTAATTAGCATTTTTATCTTTTTTCCTCTCATATATAATATGGACTCATAATTCACCTTTAATTATAAAAATGCAGATTACCATAAATTATAAAATTTTATAATCTATTACTTATTAGTTTGCTTAATTATAAATTGTTCTAAGCCCATTGTTGACCAAAATCTTTTTAAATATTAAAAGGCTTAATTTATTATTCTATATTTTTGAAAAATTAAAGCTTTTTTCATATTAATTACTTCAATACTTTTCATATAATTTTTCCATTAAAGGAATCTTTTTTATTTATACAATATTGATGAAAATTATTAAACTGATTATATCTTTTTCCTTTGTTATTACCTTTTTTTGCTAAATCTATATAAATATTTTATACCTTTGGTTTTATTAAAGTATTAGGATCTTTCATTAAATGTTTGTTTTGTAATATTTCTCTTAATTGTTTACAAAATCCAATAATTTAATAACTTTTTTACAATTAATTTATACCGACAACAGCCATATTCTATGAAATATTATTTTAAATTTTATTGTTTTTATGTAGCATACTAAAGCTAAAATAATAATTCTCTTTTTAATTAAGAATTTTTTTTTAGCATAAAGTTATGAGTATTTTTTGAAATATAAATTTGTCTATTTATTGCTCTAAAACATTATAATTTTTTTAAATAATTCAATTATAATATTGTTTAACTTTATTTATTATACTTTTGCTTGTTATTTATATAATTTTAGGAAAAAATTTTTAAAATCTTTAATAATTTAGATTATCTTATTTAATTTAGTATTTAATTATATTTTACGTTTTATAGCCTGCTATCGATAATAATATCTTATAAAGTATAAAGAAAATAACGTTTTTAATTTCTTATATTTAATTTATTAGCTTTATTTTATAGAATTTTTAATCTATTTTATTAGAATATACCTTAAATAAATAAACTTAAAGATTTTCTTTTTAAATACTTTTTATAATTTCTTTTTGATTTAGACATTAGTAAACCAACTTTCATCCACTTGCAAAATAATTTTTCTTTGATGAGAAGTCTAGTTCTATTTTATTGAAATTTATCTAGTTAATTTAAATTTTTCATCTTTTATATCATTGTTTAAAATTCTTGGAAACAAATTTTTACCTTTAATTTATTTAATTAAAGTGATATTTTATTAAGTTTTGATTTTTTTTATATTTTTAGAATGCTATGGTTGTTTATCATCTAAAATGTTAACTCTTTAATAAGATTTTTATGATATTAATTAATTTTATTATATTTTTCATATAGTTATTTATTAATTCTTGATTGATTCTTTAATAAATTAAATAATTTATTTTTATAATTTTTTTCCCAACATTTTTTAACTTGATTAAAAGAATTCCTATTACTTTTTTTATATTTTTAATACTCATTCCATTTTTGCAATATAATTTTAAACTTTTAGGTAATTTTATTCTCCATAATGTTTTCAAATTAAATCTAAGATTTTATTTTAATTTAAGTAAATGCTCTCCAAGATTATACAAGTTATTAAATCAAATTGAAAGTAATTTTGCTTTTAAAATCTCTTAATTTTTCATAATTTGATTTAAATTTTGAGTAAATAACAGCCTTTAATTATAAATCATATAAAATTTTAGTGTCATGAACTTCCTCTTAATTTAGATATTTAATTGGTCTTATATTTATTAACATATCTATTAAATCTCCATATGTTTATTAATCTTAAATAATATCATAGGGAACATTTCTCTTTAAGATTTCTATAAGATATTTTATTAAAACATAATTTCTATATTTTAGCTTCTCTTATTTCATTATCATAATGTAATTTTTCCATAATGTTAAAAACTTATTTTGGGATTTCATTGACCAAAATTACAATCCTTTAATTGAAGCCTTTCTAAATGAAACTCTATAATTAAATTTTTGAATCCATTAATAAAATGTTGCAGAAATTAATTTCTCCTAAATAATGTAATATATGTTGATAAATTTTTCTTTATTATTTTTCATTTTATTTGTTTATGTTTTATATAATTTTAAAGCTTTTCTTTTTAAATTTTATTAATTAAATTTAATAGATTTGTCTTCTTTCTCTATAATTATAAATTAATTAATAAAATTAAAAAAAAATTATATTAAAATAAATTTAATGGTATCATTGTAAAATTTTTAAATCATCTAAGAGTTAGGAAAAGGTTCATTTAGTACAGTTTATAAAGTGCTTCGATTATCTGATGAGAAATTTTATGCATTAAAAAAGATAGAAATAGCATCATTTAACACAAGAGAAAAGGACAACGCACTAAATGAAATAAGTATTTTAGCAAATATAACATCACATCCTAATATTGTGAAATTTCATGAAGCATTTCTTACTGAAGATAATTAAAGTTTATGTTTTGTTATGGAATATTGTGCAGAAGGGGACCTTCTACACAAAATAAGAGAAAAAATATAATAAAAAACTTTCTTTGATGAGGAAGAGTTATGGAATTGGGCCATATAATTAATATTAGGTCTAAATGCCCTTCACGAAGCTAGAATCCTCCATAGAGATCTTAAATCAGCTAATATATTCATTTGTGAAAATAATGTTCTTAAACTAGGTGATTTAAATGTCTCAAAGATTATGAAAGAACAAATATCTTAAACCTAAAATGGAACTCCATATTATGCTTGTCCAGAGGTTTGGTGAGATAAACCATATGATTTTAAAGCAGATATATGGTCTCTCGGGATTCTCATTTATGAAATTGCTGAACTGAGAGTTCCATTTAAGGCTGATGATATTGATGGTCTTTATAAAGCAGTTTGTAGAGGGAAATACAAAGAAATTAATGAATGTTATTCATAATAATTGAGATAGTTAATTAAAGTTATGATTCAAGTTGGCACCCTAAGCTTGACCAAGTTGCAGAGATTTATTAAATATGCCTTATATAAAGTTTATGGGATAGAAGTTAGGGCTTTTAGAAAAGGGATTTTTTTTAGAAGGAATAAAGAATTAAGATTTTGTCCCTTCGGAAATACCTGAATTATTAGCACCATATAACATGCTGAGCTTAAGAGATAGGCTTCCTAAGAGCCAATATGAAGATAATATAAGTAATTAATCAATAAAATAACAAGCTGAGGATGTTTTGCATAATGTAACAAAGATTAGAAATTATCCTTTTAGAAAATATAAGGAACCCTTGCTATAATAGTAGAATTAATTGGAGACTTAAAATATTTTAGTTAGAAAGGATGTAGAAGTTACAAATAATAACAAAATAGATCATAGGAGTTTAATTGGTGAAGAATAGGATAGGGAATTTGTAAAACTCTAATATTTCATTAATAAGAAGAATTAATAAAAAGAAGATGAAGCAAGAGAAATTACTATAAGGAACCTAGTTAAAATGAAAAATCATGAAATTAAAAAAGAATAAGAAAAGAAATACTTTTATCCATAAATTCTATTGAATTCTTATAACGTTTAAGAAAAAATCCTAGATAAATTACCCTATATTCCTAATAAAAAATATAATAATGTATAATTATCAATGCCAAATCAAAAGAATTAATCGAATTATTTTTCAAAATATACAAGTTCGAAGAGTAGTTTACTAGACTATGAATATTGAAACCTTTTTAATTTCATTAATATATTTGTCTGTTAAGTCTTATGAAATGGGGTTTTGGGGTTTT
>LASQ02012882.1:0-13116 GCA_001272955.2 Urostyla sp. PUJRC_G1 | reverse complement strand
CCAAAACCCCATTAAATAATTTTCTTAATAGAATAGGAAAAGAAGACAATAAAACTAAAACAAAAAGGTTTTAATGAAATTAAAAAAGTTCATTTTTCTTCGTTCATATATATGGTCCCCATCCAATCCATGTACGTCCCAAAATATTGGGATCTCTTGCTAATTCAATTAAGCAGTCAACCTATTCGTCAACATCTAGGAATTTCTTTCTCTTCACAAGCAATTAATTTCTTATAGACTCTTTGGGACCACAAAGAGCCTTCTCAAGTACAGTCTTATATTGTCTCTTATCATGCTTACTTTCTTTCATTTCCTTAGCAATTATCTTACTTGGATTCTTTCCATTCAATTTTTCCTTAACAATTTCCAATTTATTACGAGGGTACCATGCCAATTGTTCTAATTCATCTTCAAATCCCTAATTTTCATTCTCTTCATTATTCTTATTCATCTTAGCATCTTTAATCCAATCAATGAGCGGATCCTTTACAAAGACTTCACATGTATCAATAATAAGTCCCTTCTTCTTTCTTAGGGCAGTAAGTGCATAAACCATCGTCTATTTATAAACACCTTCTAAGGGCTAAGGAGCTATAACACCTTCAATTTACTAGGTCAATCTAAAAGGTATTAGCTCAGGAATACCCAATTAAATTCCGTTGCCAAAGGCGATACCGAAATCTATACCAAGTATTTAACCATCTGTCGTATCTATTAAAAAGTTTTCTAAATGCCTATCACCTATACCAATCAAGTAACCTGATATAGAGAACGTTGAAATTGATCTAATTAGCGCTGTTTTCAATGAAAGGAAGGATGCAGAGTTAAAACACAAATCTTCTAGTCCTTATCTTAGCAAGTACCAAGGCATTGTTTACTTGTGTAAGTTAAAGGCTTCGACTACATTTTTTTCATCATGCATGAGCAAGGCTAAATGCTATTCAGCTATGTTCTCTTTCTTAGCATTTCCCGGTATAGTTTTAAGCCATTTTCTGCGAAGTTCAAGACTTTTGCACTAATTAAGGTCTCTGCCTTTTTCCTCTTTCATGTGCTCCCTATTAATAATTGCTTTCATTGGCTCCGTGTTATTTACCCATTCTAGAGTGCCTAGTCTATTTGTCATTGGCACCACACCAAAGGTTTTAATATGTAGATCTCTATTTTAACAAGAAGGGTTTTCTTTAAAGATAGCATTCATTACAGCAAATAATTATTGTATTCTTTAATCTAATCTTAAGTCCTCACCTCCCTTAACTAATAACTAGTAATCTTTTTCATTACTACCGTGAACAGTAATTCTCTTTGGTCTTCTTATAGAACCTAGTATAAGGATTGTTTTTCTGAAGCTTGCAATTTTTACATTTTTCTCTATTTTAGGTTCACCTTAAATATCCTCATATTATCCTGGAAGCTCAATGTATACATGCTGATCGTAGAAATTATTGCAATCATATTAATCAAGGTATTCTGAGAATGCTGATAATTTCTCATATCCTTAGCTTAAATTTCCTAAGCTTTCATTCAACTTTTATGTCAATTTTTAAAATTCTTAAGCATATTATTAAACTGACATCTTATCAACTTTTTTAGCATCTTCACCAAACGCTCTGATTATATGTGATGCCCATTTTTAGCTAAACTTTCTATTATATGAACCAATTTAATCTTCAACATTGCATTTTTCCTCATAGCATATATCATAAATCAAGTACTATGTTAATTATTTAATTTTCTCCATATCAATATTATTTTAGTTAGCATTAGTTAGAATGTCATTAATTATTTATGCCCAGTATTTGAATCTATGCTCTGGGTGAATCATACAATCGAGTGCTTAAATCCATGCATTTAATTAATTATAGTTCGAATTGAAATAATTGCTTAAGAAAGTAAATAGTTTGGAAACATTTACTTAGTTATCTAATATGTTCACCTCAATATTATTTTCAATTACTTTAAATGGATAGTATAATGCTTGTGGATACGTTGTTACTAATTTTTCTATAATTTCTTTAATAATTGGGGATTCACTTCTATTTAGCAAAGCAACGATTTAATTTATCCATCTATAAATATTTAAAAAATATAAAATTACCTTAAGAAAACCCAAGCAGGTGTATCTTTTGAATGAGCTTCAAATTTGCTTTAAACTATATGCTTATATTCACTAACAACATCTAATAGGCGTGGAATAATATCTGAAGCTTTTGCATAGCCTAAATTAATTGCAATTAGTCCATTTTCTATTGTTGAATTTGCTAATTAATTTTCACTTATTTAATGTTAATTTATATTTTAATAGCTTTTGGTTAAAATTTAATTTTTAGATGGTTCCTTTTAGATTCTTAATAATTTATCAGTAAATAATGCAAATTTATAATGCGTTTTAGCAAGAATCTAGCTCATTGAATCATCAAATTAAGCTGCAACTCTTACATTTTAGAATATATCCTAAAATAAGTCAAAATTATTTTATAAAGACTATGTAGCTTATTTTGTCATCTATTTAAATTCATTTTCTTTAATTTTAGTTGATTAATTTATTACAATATAAAGCATTTTCTTTTATAAGTTTTATTTCAATAATTTTATCTTAACATTTTATTTTAAATCTTAATTTTCATCTTATAATTTTGATTAATTGTCCAAAATTTTTATAATATTTTATAATTTATTAACTTTATCATCGAAAAGGTCATTTTTAACTAAATTTTTAAATTATTATGCCTTGAGTTTAATTATGGAACCAACTATCTTAATATTTTATGATTATTTATCAATTCTAGAGTCTAAGGCCTTTCTCAAATATCTATCGCTTGAGTCGTACATCCCCATCTAATATGCACCTTTAGCGCATTAAACAAAGAGCAACGACTTAATTTCTTTTATATCTTTATTTAAATTTGAACCTTAGGTGAATTCTTATTTAAATCTATCTTAGTATAGGTCAATATAAAGTAACCTAGAATTTATAATATCATCCCATATTATTAATTTATCAAAAGCAGATGAAGGAACTCGAACAATCCAGTTTTATATCTATTTAAAAGCTGTTTATAGTAGATCTTATCTTTCTATTAATCCTTCATTTTTTACAGAAATTAAAAATTCTTTCATTTCATAGATCTTTTGAATTTTTTAAACTAAAATATGCTAAGCTACTTAAGAGAGTTTAGTTAAATTTTTCCATTATAACAATAATTCATTTATTTCCCTATAATGATAAATTAAAATTAGTTTACTTATCCAAATAGAATCTAGCCCTATCATAGTCTTTAGATGTTAATTATAGAAGTGCTTATTCATAATTAAAATTCTTTTCAAGCAATGATTTGGATTTTGAATTAACATTCCATAATTCGAAATTCTTCTACAATGTAGTCCAATATTGATCATCCCTTAATGAAGCTTTAATTAGTCTTTCAGCTTAAAATGAAGGTATTTCATATAATTATTTCCTTTTATATTTAGAATTTAATTCCTTTCCTATATCATCCCATTTTGAGAGTTCAAATTATGCATCAATTCTTTAATTTTCTAACTCTTATTTAATAACCTCTTCAAATTCATCACTAATTTTAGGATCATTTAAGGCTTATTCAATTAAACTTAGACAAGTAACAGTGTCTCCTTTTATTTTACATTTATTAGCTTCTTTTATTAAATTTAAAGAATTTTTTCCATCTTCTTAAGATAGCATTTAACTTGGATTCTCTTTAAATAGAACACCTTCCTCTTCACCAAGATAAGACCATATTCCTTAGAGAGCATCACTGTTACCAATAATTTCATATAAATTTATCAAATTATACCAATAATCTCTATTGTTTTAAGTAATTTTAAATAAAGACTAATCTTTTATTTTACTCATTGCAATTTCTCCTTTCTTTTTCTTTTATGATTAGATTTATAGTTAGCTCATATTTTTTCCTCTAATAATAGTTTCTTCAAGTAAATATAGTGATGTTTGATATGACATTGAAAACTTTCCAGTTTTTGATAAAACTTATGCATCTAATTAAAATCCATCAATTTTTAACAATTCTATAGAGAGTCTATGAAGACAATTAATTGCTCCATAATCGTATAAAAGTGAACTATTTAGCATATTGTTTATACCTCTTCCTAATTGATCTCTATCATCTTAGTTTTGTAAAGATTTATATATTTAGGAAAATATTTCAACAAAAATTTCAGTTGCTAAGGTTTAATCATTTTTAATTACAGCCATTAAAGGCATTAAGAAATCTTTATAGTTTATTTGAATATCAGGGAGTTCACCCACTCTATATTATCTGTACAATGAGACTTATTTCTTCATTTGCTGCATTTATCTATTTAAAAATTATTCTCTCTGCATATTTCTAATTTCTTCTTACTTCTACATATGTTATGGCATTGCGCCTTGCCCCGTATATCTAATTCTTTGTCCTTATGATTCATCAATTGGTCGATAAACATATTAATTCTATTTGAAGAAGTTAGAAAGATCTTTCTTTCCTCTCTTGATATTCATAGGAGCTATAAAATTATCTTCGGTGAGATCTTAAGAACTTTATTTATTAGTATTTAGAATAGTAACATTAGTCTATTTTTACCTTTAGTTAAATGCTTTATTGATCTTATTTATATCATAAAATTAATTTGAGAGAGTATCTAAAATATTTGCCTATTAACTACTACCAAAAAATGTACTGGCAATTAAATCTGATTATTAAGTTTGAGTTTATGTAAACTAAGGTAATTGTGTTGCTCTAATAAAGCCTGGTTATAAGTTTTGACTCTCTTAAATTTATAATCGGTCCTTAAATTATGAATCTACTTTTTATACTTTTTATTAAATTTATTCTTATGAGTCATCTTTCATTTCTTCATCTTCCATTATTTAATCGTTACTATTATTGCTTGATTTTTCTTATTGTGATTATTAGGATTATTATGATTACTAAATAAATTAAACTTAAGAAAATAATGGAGTTAAAGGTTGAGATCTATTTAAATTGAATCCAAATTAATTTATTTCTAAAGGAGAAAATTTGCAATTTTATAAAGGTTATTCAAAAATTAGTCTATCATAATCAGATGAAAAACCTAAAAAAAATGATTAAATATATTATTACTTGAGATATTCAATAGTAAAAATGAAGCATTTGTTAGCCATATATGCTCTTCTTCTTAAACGTAAAATTAATTCATCAATTAATCAAGCCTTTGAAATGGTTCTAATTTCAATCTTTGTTAATCACTCCAAAATGCTGTTAACTTATCTCTAATAACTTTAGATTTATCAGAGAGACCAATAATAAGTGATCCCTTTATCTTATCTCTTAAAATTTCTACTTAATCATATAAATAAGTCATTAAATCAAAGAATAGTGCACGAGTATATTAATTTTTGTTTACAGCATAAAGGCCTTTTAGTTTCCCTAAAATTTTCTCAACTAATTTATCAGATTCAATTATATTCATCTTAGCTAGAGTTGTTACGAGTATCATAAATTATTATTAGTTTTCTTCACTAATATCCTAGAGAATTTCATCTGATATTGCCATTAATGATAAACTTATTTGCTTTAGATCTTCAATATTGTTTTTCTTTTTGCAAATATGGACATATCTTTCTAATGATTTGAAAATTGCTCCTCTAAGTGTTCCAGTCAGAACATTTGCTATAATTTATTATAAAAATGATTCTTACCAAATGCTATTAGCTTATTAAATATCCTTCTATCTTATAGTATATCTGGAAATTCTCTTGAAACTTTTTCAATTGAATTTACAAATACATCATGTCTCTACTTTTATTCAATTGTTAATAGATCTGGTATAATTTAGATTTGTAAACTTGGTTGTGCTTTTAATATTTTTCCAATGACTTCACTTGTAGCTTAAATAATTTATTTTTTTTAAGAATCCTACATTTCATTAATTTTAAAGTTTTACAAGTATTTTTAATAATGCAGCTAGTAATTTATCTCCATCCTTCTGATCTTAGATATCTATAAGCTTAAATCTCTTTTATTATTAGTTAAGCATTGTTATTTATTCAACTTTTTCCAAAACTGGTATATCAAAGGCTACAGCTAGTGCTAAAACCTAAATACCTGTCATTTTCCATAAATGACTTTCTTTCTTATTTGATACATTTATCATAGTTGTTAGAACATCTTTATTAATAGCTACTAAATGCTTCCATTTAAGTAGTAACTAAGCAATTATTTCTATGAATTATTTTTAATAAGAAAATTTACAAATATTAGTATTGAAAATTAATTTAGTTGGATCAGCAGCTATTTTAATAAGAGTATTGACTAAATTAGTGCAAAGTATTTTATTTTTAGAAGAATCTTCAGGCACAAAATTTTTCCATGAAAGAATTAAGGTACAAAGATCTCTCATAAAATAATGAAATCCTTTTCCTCCATTGTTCTTCTCTGTAATATAATTAACGATAGGTTCAAACCAAATCTATGCGAAAGGCTCAAACAATTATTAACTAAAACATTTAAATTAAATATTTTACTGATTAATAAGAATTTTTAGGATGAAAATTCTCACATTTATATGAGTATCAGCTCTTTTTATTTCGGAATATAACGCCTACATAAAGTGTGGCATTTAGTTTTAATCTAATAACCATGTTTTTCCAAATAATTCAATCATTTTATTAATGCTCATTTTTATGTTCTTCATACAATAGTGCTTATTAACATTATCTAATTCAAGTTGATATTAATCTGTGTCTACTTCCTATTAATCTTCCTCAAATATTGGTTAGATCTATTCAGAATATTTCTTGCTGATGAGCTCCTATATCTTATCTTCTTCACTCTTTAAATTTATTTTATCTAATTATGTTTCAAATACCAAAGCAGAATTGAATTTTTCATGCTATATTTTATTAATGCTAAAAAATTTACTGCTGACATAAACGAGTGTGTTACATATTCATTTATAAGATTATGAGCTCTAATTTCAGCTACATCTTTCTAACCTTCTAATTATCTTTCAATATTTTTAAGTTAAATATAATTGAAATTTGTTTATACTTCAAAATTGTAGGTTTTTTCTAAATCAACTATCATTGCCCAATTCTATATTTCACCTTTTTCTCTTTATGTAACAAATAAGAATTGGGAGAATATATTTTCCTTTGATTGTGTATTAGTTATTATAGAAGATAAGCATTAGTAGGCTGCGCATGAATATAGTCTTTAAACTTCTTTAGGAGAGTTAAATTATGGAAGATGTATTTCCAAAGGGGGATTACAATCATTAATACTTGAAAGAAAATTTTAAATTGGATTCTTGCATCCGTAGTTACATATTTATATCAGAAATTTAGAAAGTTCATTTCCTAAACTATCTTTTCCAAATATAGTTTTATGGACTTTTTATTTTATAGTATCTGGTGTGAGTCTTCTGTACATTACTTCAAAGCATAAGAATAAGAAGGTTCTAATAAAATTAAAACATTATATCTTACTTTTCTTTAATTTTTAAGTAGAATCTAAGGGGCTCATATTGAAAATCATCATTGCTTTCTTATAATTTATTCATAAATGCTTTTGTATAGCCAATCATAATATCACATAAATATTCTGGTTTACAAGTTTCCATTATCTTCAATACAATTTTATTCATTATGGCCCATCTTAGATTATCATCAACTCTTTTATCGGTCTAAATATATTAAATGTGAATTTCATACTTATTCATTTTCAAATTCTTGTAAAAATTCATTTAAAATTCTTTCAAAAATATGTTTTGGTTATTTGTTTATGTACTACAAAATAATTATATTTAAATTCTTTTTTAAATTATTTTCAAAAGTTGTTTTCTATTCTTTAATAATCCTATAAAGTAGTCTTAAAACCTAAAATTTTAATTTATCATATAAATTATTACTCTGAGGTTTTATGAAATGACTAACAAATTTAAGAATCCATCAATAATGATATGGAAATTAATAGCTTCATTTGAATTCTTTATAAGTTCTCTAGTATTTATAGGGAAATATTTCCTCTATAGATTATTTAAGCTATGATGCAATCTATCTTCAACTAACTCCCCATTTCTCAATTATCTATTATAAATTAGCCCTGTTAAGTGTAAAACTTCTTTTTATAAGTGAACAGAGTATCTTTCCTAAAAGAAGTGTTTAATTATATCACATAAATGTTCAATAAATTTAACTGAATCAGGATTTCCTGAATCTTTTAGCTATGACGCACAATTATTTGCAATAAAGCTATATATTTTTATTTGATTAACTGAATCTTCATAATTTTCAAATGGCTTTGCCCAATGAAGCGGAATAGACTTCATAAGAACTCTATAATAATTTTAAGTTTTTTCTTTTATGGTTTCAAGAATCGGTAAAAATACTCCTAATAAGGAACTATCTTACGATGCTTTAGAGATCAAGTATTCTCCCAATTATAAGGTTTCATTATTCCAATTGTCAGCAATATATTGTAGTATTAGATCATTGCATTTTTAATAAACTTCATATTTAGTTGTAAGCCATTCTGCTAATACCTAATTTTATATTCTTAGTTTACTAATAAATTTGACAAGAATTCTACTTTATTCATTTTCTATTGGTGATTCACCTTATATCCATTCTTCAACAACAGTTGTTAAATGTTATTTACTCATTAAGTATTCTTAAAGGTTACTATCAATTTAACTTAATTTTAAATATCCTAAGAATAATTGCATAAGCATTTTAGGATGATATTATTTACAATTATTTGGCTTAATTTTATCCAAATCTATTAAGGGTAACTCTTTTAGTATTTTATTTTTAATTATGTCTAAAAGACTAACTTATTAATTATTCATTTGTTGAATATTTTTTTTAATGAATAATTCTGTTTATGTTCTTAATTATCTTTCAAGCTATTGATCTTCAACAAGTAGATTTAATTCATATACAATTGGTATTAGTAGTATTTATATAGAGAATTCTAGTAAAGTTAGTCCATTTAATAATTTAGCTTCTATTTTATCAACAATATATGAGAAAAATCTTTAATCAACTGAGTTTAATAATTAATAGAATTATGAAAGTAACATTAACTTAGATTTTGTTAGCATTTCTTTATCTTCTTTACATACAATTAATTTATCAATTGTTTTTGATTTCTTCTTTTGATAAACCTGTATTAAGCATTAGTTAAAATAGTTTATTAAATTTTGAATAATAAAATTTTCATCAATGTATTCTTAAAATATTTATTAGTAACTAAGGAATTTATTTTTTAATAGAACCTATGAAAACTCAATATATGCTGTTAAAATATCAACTTGCTTTAATTATTCTTAAATTACAATATTCCTTTATTTTTAATTTTCAATTTATTTTTCTTCCTCATTATTAAAATTTAGCATTTAAAATGTCTTGAAAATTGACTTCTAATCCTTCTTCTAAATATAATATTTTAGCCAATTTTCAGGATTATTAGGCATATTTTCTTAATTTTTTGGAGGAATTAATGCTAACAGAGTCTAAAATAATTTTACACATTCTTATCTATATACTGCTTCGATTGCAATAAATTTTTCAAAAATAAAGATTATCAGCTAAAATAAATCTTTATAAATATTCCTCTTATCATTCGGTTACATTAATATATAACTCTTTCTTTATATAACTTTGGAAATTTTAGTTAATAACTACACACAATGATCTATAACCTCTTAAGAAAATTCCTAACTGTTATGGCACATTTTTAAAGACCCTAAAACCGAATTAGTAATGTCGAGGCAAAATCGATCAATCAGTGGATCAAATTCTCTTACCACAGAAAATAATTTACTAAAGCATAGCACTGAAGAAAGTCTCTTAAAAGGGTCTGGATGGTTTGAATTACTTTCAATTCTTCTAAAGAGAGATTTAATATTATTTGGATTTTCTTTAATGTCTTTGTCACTCATTTACTTTAAACTCCATTTGGCAAATTCAGCTACTGCATTACTACAAAGAGTTCTTAAGCTAGAATTATTTCTACTAGCAGCACCATCTATGAGAGCATCAAGCAATGATTCCACATCTGGATGCTCATAGGCTCTACTACTTGAAAACCATCTTACAATTTAAAAGACTAATGGTTCGAAAAGTTATCTTGATATTTATTCAATCTCTGTTGCTAGCCTAATGATAACTGGGAATAATTTAGCATAAATTCTTGAAAAGTACACTGTATGTTCACTTTAATTGCGATTCTTTGGTTGGTTAGCATTTTTTCCTATCATATATATTATAACTGAATGGAGGAATTCACAAGATGCTATTCTAGTTTCTCTATCTGTTGAATTTTAGGCCAAATCTATTAGTTTCGGTAAGCAAGAATCTAAGTAAATGTCAACTTTCTTTGTAAATAATGGTATAGTAAAAGATAATTTTTTTTCAACATCCCATTTTATAAAATTTTCCTTTTCTACATTCTAAGACTATTCATTGCTTATAATATTGTGTGAATGACCTCCGATCTTACCAAGTAAATCCAAAACTTTATAAGCGATATCTTTTCTATCTACTTTTGAATCATTGCCAGATTTAAGCATCTATAAATATGAATAGGAATCTTCTTCAGTATATTTTTAATTCTTTCTATTTTATTCAATTTGTAAGAAATCTGATAATTTTGGAAGAATATCTTTATAGAGTTCAACAGTAACATTCAATGGTAGAGCATTAAACCAAAGTTCAAGCATCTATATACTATTTAAGGCTAGGCTATTATTAATATGGCCTATTTCTAAAGTCTTTTACATTATTCCTTTCCACAAAAATATGTTATCTGTTTTTTTATCCTTATTATATAGGATAGAAATTGGAACATGCAATAGCAAATCTAAGCATGAATTTAATAACTCATCTTAATACTCTTCTTACTTACTAACAAGGTCCTTATAAAAGGCAAGCAACATATTATATACGTTAAGTTTGTCTCCTTTCACTTATTAATTATCATCAAAATACTTATATTTGCTACAAATTATCATACCTGTTTTCAATAAAGTGTATAATTTAGAAATTCTTGGTGTTTATGAAGCCTTCTTTACTATTAAATTACAGAATGATGGAGTCCAACTCTAAAACCACTCATCTCTACAGGATAGGAGAAAAGATTCTAGAAAGTTGCTAACTCTGACCAGAAATTACTAATCATTATTATTATTTGCTATATATTATATCACATATGAAGATTCAAGCCCCTAATGCTACTGCTAAGCAACTATTTATTGCCTTTTGTCTAAACCATCTTAATTAATAACTTAATCACCCTTCTTTTAGTTGAGTTTTTCAATTCGATAAGTTAAATTTAAGTTGTCCATAATTTCTAGTACATTTTATAGGAGTTCATCATAAATGTGTCTACAGACAAACTCACTCCATACACCTTCCTTCTCTAATTAGATCCACTTGACCCAAAAATTAATAGCATCCTATAAACTTTCAAATGGAGATTCTCCACCAAATATGACAGCATCAGGTATCTTTAAGGTTTCAAGTAGTGCCTATCTAATGAATTTTCTTAAGAATTTTATAAAGGATTGCTTATGATTTGATAATGACATAATAAAGAAGGCTAGTGCCTCATAAAATCTCGTTCTATACTTACTATATAACTTTCTATGATGTTTCACTCCAATTGAACATATCTTGTAAAAATGATCTAGAAAATCTTCTATAGGATCTCTCTTTAAGTTAGCAATGATAAATGAGTAAGATTCTATAAATGAAATGAGCTGCTTCTATTTCTTCAAAATGTATTTAAAGTTGACAAGATCATTTGATGGGTCATCTTAAGATTCAAATTCCTTTATGAGTTTAACTTCAGAAAGCTCTACTAATCTCTCTAAATATTTCCATAGTTACTCGTCACCCATAAAAGTCTATATAGCCTTTGAAAATATACCAACAGCTTTTATTGTGGCAATCAATAAAATGTTCATATGATTTGAATCTTCCAAAATTTCCTAAAACTTACCAATAATAGTCTTGAATATATCCTTGTGGATCGATTAACTCACAGTTAGTCCATTACTTATTTCCATCATTAGAGCTCCCAAAAGCTCAGTAGCTCCATCCCTCACCTCCATATTCTCATTGATGCATAGCTCTAAAATAATATAAATTATAATATATATTGAAATATAGATTTACTTAAATTCAATGTAACTAACTCAATAGCTTAATTAGTTACCTATTTCTTAAATATCCCCATGCATGTAGATAAAAGCTTCATTCCCGCCTTCATTACACCCTTCTATACTACATCTTTGATAGGATTTATCGCGGTTTTCACACAAATAAAGAGTCCTTCTATTTGCTCATCCTCTAAAGTGCACCTTACACTAAGCGAGTGCGTTAGACCCTTAAGAATTCCTATGATGCATTTTATCTCGGGGTTTGTCGATTTCATCTACTCTTACAAGGAGAGGAAAGATACATCTTAAGACTCTTCCAGATAATTATTGAGAGTGTACTTCTCATGCAATAGGCCGACTAAATTCCATATAACACCCTTCACAGTTGCTGAAGGTCTTCGTAGCTTGATCTCATCAAGAAGGGACACCATTAGGTCCTTGGGTTTCACTATTTCTTCAATTTCATTGCATTTAAAGTTTTCGATGATCTTCAGCAGTAATGTCAAACTCGATTCCTTTACGAGCGAGTTTGAGTCACTTTTAAAGCTCGACATGCACGTATCTTTGATCTATTGTAGGTATGGGCTAACCTCTGATGATCTAAACTTTAAAAATTCCTACAATAGCTCATAAAGGCGCTTTTTGACACTTGATAGTAATCTTTCATTTTATTGCGCGTTTTACCGCAAAAATTACAATATACTAATATTTGAGTTAAAGATCTTTGATGAACAGTATGCTACACATGCTATTTAAGGAAATATATTTTACCTATGTCTGCCTCCTTTAAAGATTAATCTATTAGGCATATTCTCAACTCATTTACTATTTGATCACTATCTGCAAATAGATATTTATGCAGTTGTTTTAGCAAATCGTCAATTTTTTATTCCATTTATAATTTATTAATGAATATTAAATGTTTTTATGATTAATTAAATATTTGGGGTTTTG